>JAXIVJ010010569.1:0-46683 GCA_036785665.1 Chirona hameri | reverse complement strand
TTTACGGTGATTGCAACGAGTGCAAATTAGTTGATGTTAATGAAATATCATACAAATTGCATGTGCATAGGCGGTTTCAGGGGCTTGGAAAGGGGGGGGGGGGGGGGGGGGGGGGGGGGGGGTTCCAGGAAGTATTCAATGCTTGGCGGGAAGCCAATAGAGCGATGTAAGGGGCATTTATAGCTATCAAGATGTAAACTATAGCTTCTGCTTCCATTATTTGCATAATTTATTACATATAGAGTTTCAGGGGCGTGTTCAGGCACATGAAAAATGGGGTGACTGGCATGGAGATGACGATATGCCAGCGATAACCGGCGCAATAAACGTTTAGCTTATAATGATCATGACCGTCTGCGCAGCAAGCTTCTCCTTCCGACCGGTGACGCTTCCGGAGCCTCTCCGGTGCATCCGACGTATGCGCGCGTCGCGGAGCTGTTGGTCTGGACGGAGGTGCCACTTCAGGCTGTGCGCGAGTGTTTCCCAGTTATCGGCCCACATCTGCTAAAATTTATAAATATGTCAATCGTCACCAAAGTGTTCCCCGATAGCTGGAAAACTGCATGTATTGTTCCCATCCCAAAGTCACGTGACCCTGCCGTTCCGTCCGATTATAGACCGATTTCTTTGCTTAGTGTTGTGTCTAAAATTTTAGAAAAAGTAATTTGTACACAACTGACCGAGTTTTTAAACATCACAGGGCTTCTGCATTCATCCCAATATGCATACAGATCTCGCCATTCAACAGAGGACGCCGTGCTCGCCGCTGTCGAGCGCCTGGTCACCAACATCGACGAAGGCCTTGTATCGTCGGTAACGACGATGGACCTCTCGAAGGCGTTCGACAGCGTCGACCTGGGCTCTCCTCCTCACAAAATTGTCATGGTATGGTGTAAATGACGTGGACTGGTTTAGGAGTTATTTGAGCGGCCGAAGGCAGATGGTGCGTGGTGGACGGTTGACTTGTCCCGTGACTTGTGGTGTGCCCCAGGGCTCGATTATTGGTCCAGTCTTGTTCATTTTGTTTACAAACGATCTATATGGATATTTGACCCATGGCCGCCTCATCTCCTACGCTGACGACACCGTGCACGTTGACTGCGCGTCCCCTGACGGACCTGGTCTCGCCGGGCTAAAAATTAGACTGGAGCTCACCTTGCGTGAGCTCCAGTCTTGGTTTGATTCTAACTCTCTCAAAATGAACGCGAAGAAAACTGCTTTCATGCTTGTTGGCTCAAAGAAAATTTGGCAAAAACGGAAAAATTTCGGTTTGAATTAAATGGTTCCGAGGTGCAGGCCTCGACCAGCATCAAAATCCTCGGCGTCGTGGTGGACCGTGGTCTGTCATGGGACGCGCATGTCTCGAGTGTCTCCAAAAAATGTAACGGTATCCTCGTCTCTCTGTACAAGTTCGGCATTACTTCACCTCAGAAGCCCTTAAAAATTATAATTCAGGCGTACGTGTTGTTCCCACATATCACGTACTGCCTGTGCGTGTGGGGAGGGGGCGACCAAGGGTCAACTGGTCAAAATCCAAAAACTGATAAACTTTGCCGCTCGTATCGTCACAGGACTCAAAAAGCATGATCATATAACCCAGGCTCTAAATTCTTTAGGATGGCCGAAGATCGAGACCCTGGTGGCGCGCCGCGACGCCGTAAAGGTGTTTAAGGCGCTCAGAGAGGAGGGAGCGCCACCCGAGATACGCGCTATGTTCACCCCACGTGCCGCTGTTTCCACGCGCGAGACGCGCGCCTCTGATCGAGGTAGCCTCCACCTGCACAAGTGCAGATTGACCGCCTCTCAGAAGGCTTTTTCGTATCGGGCTGCAGTTGTCTGGAACCGCCTGCCACCACAAGCTTGTGCCGCCCATTCATTGGATGGTTTTAAGACCGCTATGCGAAGTGTGATTTTACCGATGTAGTGTAGTGAAGTGTACTCGTTTTTATCGTATTTTGTATATTATTTGTAACACTGACATGAAACCAGAATAGCCACCTCGTGGATGGTTTTTAATACACTGATTGATTGATTGATTGATATATGCACATATGAGGCCAGAAAAGGGAATACAGTCATTTTTGGCAGAGGCGCGCTCAGGAATGGAAGAAAGGGGGTCATATTATTGCAAGGAAACTAAGAGGAATGGGCGTACAATGACATAACATACTGCAGTTTTCGGATGAAACACGCACCACAGGCTACTCTACGAACGATTATAAGATAATAGGCGAGTCCATGTAGGGTAAAAGGGGGGGGGGGGTGGTAAGCAATGTCAATTGAAGTTGTAAGTGAAATAGTCACTGTTGACTAGTTAGTATCACAATAGCGGATAATATACTTTTCCAAATGTCTTGCGCCGCCCCAGTTTGGATCCTGGATACGCCTATGATGAAGTACAACATGCAAAAAGGAACTATCTACGATCAGTAACATATTTATAGTGTTGGGTAGCAACTAGTCTGCGGTTAATATTTGTTTCCCCAATTTACCTCCCTTTTTCACTAACCTGGTACCGCCTATGGCAAACAATATGATGTATAACTGTTTTGTCTAATGTCACAATCACATACCATTTAATTTATCCAAAAAACAACATACAAATGGTTTTATTACGCATTTACTTCACCCCCATGTTGAGTGACCTGCACACGCCTATGATTTTTGAATTTTCGAACGAAACCATCATATATCAATTTCCAATTCAATCTTTATCGATTCCTATTAGTTGTGTTAAAATCGGTCGATAAACATGAAAGCTATGTCGGATCAAAATACCACTAAAATTTGTAGTTTTTGCCCCCCTGTTGCCCCCCTATCCAAAATTTAGATATTTTTATTATTTATAAATGTCGATCGTGTTGAGAAGAACCAAACACCGTTTCATTTTTGAAAATCGGACGGGTAGATCTCGAGATCTCCGGGGGGGGGGGGCGGAATCCGCCCCCCCCCCCTGTTACAAATAGGGGTAGCCAGGAGCCTGTTACAAATAGGGTTAAGCCATGCATACTTCTGAAGGAATTGGCGCGTCTCTGTACGCCTTAACCCTATTTGTAACAGGCTCCTGGCTACCCCTATTTGTAACAGGGGGGGGGGGGACGGATTCCGACCCCCCGGAGATCTCGAGATCTACCCGTCCGATTATCAAAAATGAAACGGTGTTTGCTTCCCCTCAATACGATCTACATTTCTAAATAATAATAATAAAATCTAAATTTTGGATAGGGGTCAACAGGGAGGCAAAAACTACAAATTTTAGTGGTATTTTTGATCAAACATAGCTTTCATGTTTATCGACCGATTTTAACACAACTAATAGGAATCGATAGAGATTGAATTGGAAATTGATACATGATAGTGACGTTTGAAAATTCAAAAATTATAGGCGTGTGCAGGTCACTCAATATGGGGGTGAATTAAATGCGTAATAAAACTATTTTTTATGTTTTTTTTTTAATAAATGAAATGGTATGTGATTGTGACATTAGAAAAACTGTTATAAATCATATTTTTTGCCAGAGGCGGTACCAGGTTAGTGAAAAAGGGAGGTCAAATTGGGAAAAAATATTAACTGCTGACAAGTTGCTACCCAACACTATAAACATATTAATGATCGTAGATAGTTCTTTTTTGCATGTTGTACTTCATCATAGGTGTATCCAGGATCCACACTGGGGCGGCACAAGAGCTTTTGATAAGTATATTATCCGCTATTATAATACTAACTAGTCAACAGTGACTATTTCACTACAACTTCAATTAATATTGCTTACCCCCCTTTTTACCCTACCTGGACTCGCCTATTATCTTATAATTGTTCGTAGAGTAGCCTGTGGTGCGTGTTTCATTCGAAAACTGCAGTATGTTATGTCATTGTACGCCCATGCCTCTTAGTTTCCTTGCAATAATATGGCCCCCTTTCTTCCATTCCTGAGCGCGCCTCTGCCAAAAATGACTGTATTCACTTTTCTGGCCTCATATGTGCATATATCATTATAAGCTAAACGTCTATTGCGCCGTTATCGCTGGCATATCGTCATCACCATGCCAGTCACCCCCTTTTCATGTGCCTGAACACGCCCCTGAAACTCTATATGTAATAAATTATGCAAATAATGGAAGCAGAAGCTATCTTTTACATCTTGATAGCTATAAATGTCCCTTACATCGCTCTAGTGGCGTCCCGCCAAGCATTGCATACTTCCTGGAACCCCCCCCCCCCCTTTCAAGCCCCTGAAACCGCCTCTGACATGCAATTTTTATGATATTTCATTAACATCAACTAATTTGCACTTGTTGCAATCACCGTAAACCGATGTAACGCTTTCATACTTGAGGCAGTTAGGAAGAAACCCGTGAAGGACATTTCCGTATTATCGCCAAATGTCGCCTCCGAACACACCCAAAACTGTGCCCTGGAACCGCCTCTGTTCAGGTTAAGAACTCAAAATTTTGTCTCCAAATGCGGTATTCAATTCTATGAAAAGTCCCAAAATTGCATGGGCCTGCTCCCAGCCATTCTGGAGATATCTGCGAAAAACATGAGGGGAGGGGGGGGGGGGGCGGAATCCGCCCCCCCCCTGTTACAAATAGGGTTAAAGGGATTATACGGGTTTCCGTCCTGAAAGTAAATACACTCTTTTGCAGTTGTATGAGCTTTAAACACGCTTAAGACATATAACAGGGACCTCAATGCTCATTTAGTCCATTATTTCAGCAATTATCAGTGTTTACACTTGGGCGTTTTTCGAGACTAGTATCAGATAACGAGTACTTGATCGGCACTACTGTCCACCACTTCTATCTTAAGATCAATTTTAGAGTTTTTTATTATCTGCAGGTCCTACACTGGATCACCAAATTATTATGCAATTCAAAACTAACGGGACTTTGTATTACTACACACTGTTCGTTGAGGTTTTGTGTTTTTGTGGGTTTCTTATCTCCGGCCTTTAGCGTTGATAATTTGGTGGTGGCGTATTAATTTTTTGGCATGAAAATTCATGAAAAATATAGAATTTTATGGGAAAACTAGGTAACTGTTGCTGTCGTTGGAACAAAACAAGTTTATTTTCTTTCAAATATTGCTTATTTTACCGGCAATATGCCATAAGTGAGGTGTTTTTATTAGCATAAAAGTGATGACTGGCTCTGCCTCAGCCGGTCCTGCAGAAAATACGCGGTGGCATCACCGCGCACTTTGGAATGTCCTTACGTGCAGAAGAGGTCATTTCCAGAAAAATGTGGCTACCGTGGTACTTCTACCACCTCTAAGGGACTCTAAGTACGTTTTACTATGTAACTCAATTATTCTGGGAAAAACCCGTATAATAAAGGAAATAGTTCACCTTCGGAAATTTTTCAGAACACGATTTTATTATATATTTTTGTAATACAGTTTCTTTTTTTCTTTTCAAATATGGTCCTACATCGCGCCAATTCAGGACAGAAGGTCGTAAATTATTAATGTTATGGTGTGCGTTATTGGTCTGCGCATGCTCCATGCAGTGCTGGCACTCTCAGACGGTACGGTATATCATATATGCGCCGCATTCCTTCGCCAAAAAGTCAAATATCTTCGGCTAGAGAGTCTTTTCAGCCAAGAAAAGTTCCAGATAAGGATTTCTCAACACGGGCTACAAAACTGCTATTTCAGTTCAAAACCCATGTTGAAGGTGAACTATTTCCTTTAAAGGGATTATACGGGTTTTTCCCAGCATAATTGAGTTACATAGTAAAACATACTTATGAAAGTGGTAGAAGTCCCACGGTAGCCACATTTTTCTGGAAATTACCTCTTCTGCACGTAAGGACATTCCAAAGTGCGCGGTGATGCCACCGCGTATTTTCTGCAGGACCGGCTGAGGCAGAGCCAGTCATCTCTTTTATGCTAATAAAAACACCTCACTTATGGGATATTTCCAGTAAAATAAGCAATATTTAAAAGAGAATAAACTTGTTTTGTTCCAACGACACCAGCAGTTACCTAGTTTTCCCATAAAATTATATATTTGTCATGAATTTTCATGTCAAAAAATTAATACGCCACCACCAAATTCTCAACGCCAAAGGCCAGAGATAAGAAAACCACAAAAACACAAAACCACAAAACCAATAAAAGTGGTGGACAGTATTGTCGATCAAGTACTCGTTATCTGATACTAGTCTCGAAAAACGCCAAAGTTTTAACGCTGATAATTGCTGAAATAATGAACTAAATGAGCATTGCGGTCCCTGTTATATGTCTTCAACGTGTTTAAAGCTCATACAACTGCAAAAGAGTGCATTTACTTACAGGACGGAAACCCGTATAATCCCTTTAAAGGAAATAGTTCACCTTCGGAAAAATTTCAGAACACGATTTTATTATATTTTTTAATAGTTATTTTTTTCTTTTTAAAAGTGGTCCTACATCGCGCCAATTCAGGACAGAAGGTTGTAAATTATTAATTGTATAGTGTCCGTTATTGGTCTGCGCATGCTCCATGCAGTGCTGGCACAATTCAGACGGTACGGTATATCATATATGCGCCGCATTCCTTCGCCAAAAAGTCAAATATCTTCGGCTGGAGAGTCTTTTCAGTCAAGAAAACAGTCAATATAAGGATTTCTCAACACGGGCTACACAACTGCTATCTCAGTTTAAAACTAATGTTGAAGGTGGACTATTTCCTTTAAAGGGAGTGTGCCTACTCACATCGCTTAGTTGGGGTCTATAGAACACAATTTTATGAATTGAACCATTACTTCATTTCTCCAGATTCACCCTAGTGGCTGAAATATTCAAAGACCCCAGGAATTTGCTTGGGAGCAAAAAGTTATCGGGTAGACTCCAGAGGGCTTCCGCTACTAGAAGCACTGCAACTATCGATTAAACTGCTAGCATATTGTTAGCGCCGGCCAATAGCAATTCAACAAAACAGCTCGTGCACGCTGATAGCAGCAGCCGAACAGAAGCTGGACGGCCATCATGTTTTTCGATGTTGGCCGTTTCGATGATGGCCGATGGCCATTTTTTTAAAGAAGATATCAATTTAGAGCTACGAAACTTGCACATAATAAAGTTCACAGTGGCAAGAACGTGCTGTGCAAAACTTGTCTTTCTATCTTGCATGATGTGACCGTAATTGTATTGTCTTATGTGCGCCGTTTTACATAACATCACCATAGTGGCGATCGTTTTATAGATATCGAAACAAAAATAAACAAAAAACAATATAAGTGAAAATTCAACTAAAGGGGCTCCAGATGTGAATTTCATCATATACAACAATCAAACCAACAGCTACTTACCGTACGAAAAATATTTTTGACATTCCAAAACAGTAGGCACACTCCCTTTAAAGGAAATAGTTCACCTTCAACATGGGGTTTTGAATTGAAATAGCAGTTTTGTAGCCCGTGTTGAGAAATCCATATCTTCAACTTTTCTTGGCTGAACAGACTCTCCAGCCGAAGATATTTTACTTTTTGGCGAAGGAATGCGGCAAATATATGATATACCGTACCGTCTGAAAGTGCCCTAGCACTGCATGGAGCATGCGCAGACCAATAACGCGCACCATACAATTACTAATTTACGACCTTCTGTCCTGAATTGGCGCGATGTAGGACCATTTTTGAAAAGAAAAAAAGAAACTGTATTAAAAAATATAATAAAATCGTATTCTGATAAATTTTCCGAAGGTTAACTATTTCCTTTAAAGGAAAAAGTTCACCTTCGGAAAGTTCACTTTTAAAGTTCACCTTCAACATGGGGTTTGAACTGAAATAGCAGTTTTGTAGCCCGTGTTGAGAAATCCTTATCTGGAACTTTTATTGGCTGAAAAGACTCTCCAGACGAAGATATTTGACTTGTTGGCGAAGGAATACGGCGCATATATGATATACCGTACCGTCTGAGAGTGCCAGCACTGTTCTGAGCATGCGCAGACCAATAACGCACACCATAACATTAATAATTTACGACCTTCTGTCCTGAATTGGCGCGATGTAGGACCATTTTTGAATAGAAAAAAGAAACTGTATTCAAAATATAATAAAATCGTGTTCTGAAAATTTTCCGAAGGTGGACTATTTCCTTTAAGGGTGCGATCGGCATGACGACGAATTCGCTCTCCGACGAATCCAACGAATTCGCTCTCCGACGAATTCGCTGTCTCGTGCGTTCTGTAACAATACAATTATCCGCCTGTTTTGTCACTGATGCGCCGTGTCATGGTTTGTGTAGTTATAGGGCCTTGGTTTGTGTGGTTATTTTACTTGTTTTCAGAAATCACGGTACTTTGAACTTTGTCAGTACTCAACAACAATGCAGTCAATACACCAATACTGAAGATGACGTTATGTCACACTGCAAAAGAAATTAGCCCTCCCGACGACTGGTTTGGAAATTTGCGCTCCGGCAGAGCGAATTCGTCGGGCGAATTCGCTCGTTTGCAGATTCGTCGTGTTACCGAATAGAGCTGCCACTTTTCACGCCTGTGACTACCCGCGCCGTGCCGCACACATTGTTCATTGTTCAACTACCCACCACTACCCACATGCTCAAATAAGCTGTCAACTACCCACAACTACCTTCAACATAAATTGTACTATTTTGGAATTGAAGAAAATTAAAGCAAAAACCTTTAAATTATGCAAATTCATGCAATAAACTTGAATGATATTGCTGAAATGAAAGCGCCGTCACTGAAATAAGGTTTAAAACTTCCTTTTTTTAAAAGTTGAAAATTCTGCTACCCGCCAACTACCCACTTCAGCCAAATGATTGCTTGTGCTACCCACAACTACCCACGTGGGTAGTAACTACCCACATCTCGTGGGTAAGGGGGTAGAAAAAGGGCACCTCTATTGCCGAACACAAACTGAGCGAATATTCGACGTCCGACGAATCACCGACGAATTCGGTGTTGGAATTCGTCGTGATTACGGCGAATTCGTCGTGTGCCGATCACACCCTAGGTATGTATAGAGGTCAATGGGATATTTCATTGATCTCTATTATAACTCAGGCGGCTAGAGTGCCCCCTCAGGCGGCTAGAGTGCCCCCTCAGGCGGCTAGAGTGCCCCCTCAGGCGGCTAGAGTGCCCCCTCAGGCGGCTAAAGTGCCCCCTCAGGCGGCCATAGAGCCCCCTCAGGCGGCCAGAGGGCCCCCTCTGGCGGTCAGAGGGCCCCCTCAGGCGGCCAGAGGGCCCCTCAATCGGTCAGAGGACCCCCTCAGGCGGACAGAGTGCCCCCTCAGGCGGCCAGAGGACCCCCTCAGGCGGCTAGAGTGCCCCCTCAGGCGGCTAGAGTGCCCCTCAGGCGGCTAGAGTGCCCCCTCAGGCGGCCAGAGAGCCCCCTCAGGCGGCCAGAGGGCCCCCTCAGGCGGTCAGAGTGCCCCCTCAGGCGGCCAGAGTGCACCTCATTCGAGGCTCAAGAGGGGGGGGGGGGCATGGCCCCCTGCCCCCCCTCTGGATCCGCCACTGGCGCGTGCCGCGTGAGGTGTGTGCAAAGTATTTTGTTCCAAAACACTTTGCACACCCCTCACGCACCACGCGCAGTGGTAGTCGCTCACGTGAGTCGGCACTGGTCTCAAACAGGGTAGGGTGGATGGGGCTACTCAGCAAAAAAGTCCGCTTGTCAATCGGACGTGCGGTTGCAGAAATATGAGCTTCTCCAAAAGCTGGCGGGCATGGCATGCAGATTTACAATATACACTTCGGAAATAGGCGGGGCCATTCGACCCGGTTTGACTGTTTTGCGGTCTGCACGCTTTCGTTTGTCAGATAATTCCGTCTTGGATATTTTTTTCGAAGCAATAATTTTGACAGCACTCTTCGCCTAAAACCCCATTGCATCCAACGAAACCATTTAAAATGTCAAGGATCGGCTCATTTGTTTTATTTTAGGCCTTATTTTTAGCGAATTTAACATGGGGGGTAATGGGCGGTCGGACGCTTTTGCCTGGGTATAGATGGCGCTAGTGTCGCCCGGCGGGAACGGGCAGCGAGCGGCCGGCCGTACGGCAGTCGGCTGTCTAGTTATATTATAGGTCAATGGGATATTTGATTGACCTATAATATAACTAGACAGCCGACTGCCGTACGGCCGACCGCTCGCTGCCCGTTCCCGCTGGGCGACACTAGCGCTATCTATACCGAGGCAAAAGCGTCCGACCGCCCATTGCCCCCCATGTTAAATTCGCTAAAAATAAGGCCTAAAATAAAACAAATGAGCCGATCCTTTACATTTTAAATGGTTTCGTTGGATGCAATGGGGTTTTAGGCGAAGAATGCTGTCAAAATTATTGCTTCGAAAAAAATATCCAAGAAGGAATTATCTGACAAACGAAAGCGTGCAGACCGTAAAACAGTAAAACCGGGTCGAACGGCCCCGCCTATTTCCGAAGTGTATATTGTAAATCTGCATGCCATGCCCGCCAGCTTTTGGAGAAGCTCTGCAACCGCACGTCCGATTGACAAGCGGACTTCTTTGCTGAGTAGCCCCATCAGGGGCGGATCCAGGATTTTCTAAGGCAGGGGGCTTCAGGCCTGAGGGCGGCATATTTCCTCGGTGACGGGGGCGGCATGGTGCCTTCCGAGGGCGGCATAATGCCTTCCGAGGGCGGCATAATGCCTTCCGAGGGCGGCGATGTACCTTCCAAGGGCGGCGATGTACCTTCCGAGGGCGGCATAATGCGTTGTGAGGGCGGCAAGATGTCTTCTGAGGGTGCCTGGGTGCCTTCCAAGAGTGCTACGATGCTGTTGGTAGACGCAAGGGCGCCCTGGCGGCCTCCCGAAAACGCTACGGCGCCTTCGGCGCCGGCAAATCCTATACAAAAATGGCGCCGTTTTCTAAGGCAGGGGGCTTCAGCCCCTACGGCCCCCCCTGGATCCGCCACTGAGCCCCATCTACCCTACCCTGTTTGAGACCAGTGCCGACTCACGTGGGCGACTACCACTGCGCGTGGCGCGTGAGGGGTGTGCAAAGTGTTTTGAAACCAAATACTTTGCACACACCTCACGCGGCACGCGCCAGTGGCGGATCCAGGGGGGGGGGGGGAGGGGGGGCAGGGGGACATGCCCCCCCCCCCCCTTGAGCCTCGAATGAGGTGCACTCTGGCCGCCTGAGGGGGTCCTCTGGCCACCTAAGGGGGTCCTCTGGCCGCCTGAGGAGGTCCTCTGGCCGCCTGAGGGGGCACTCTGACCGCCTGAGGGGGCACTCTGTCCGCCTGAGGGGGCCCTCTGGCCGCCTGAGGGGGCTCTCTGGCCGCCTCAGGGGGCACTCTAGCCGCCTGAGGGGGCACTCTAGCCGCCTGAGGGGGCACTCTAGCCGCCTGAGGGGGCACTCTAGCCACCTGAGGGGGCACTCTAGCCGCCTGAGGGGGCACTCTGACAGCCTGAGGGGGATCTCTGACCGCCGGAGGGGGCACTCCGGCCGCCTGAGGTCGCCCTGAGGGAGTCGGGATTCGCATCCATAGGCGGTGAAACTGGGGGGGGGGGGGGGGGCACCGGGCACCGTTCCCCCTTGCATCCAGGAGGGGAGGCGGGGCACCAATGCCCTGGTGCCCCCATCAAATTACTTAAAACTGACCTATTTTATGCGAAATGGTGAGAAATTTAGAGACTAAAAAACGCGCCGCTTCGTGGCGCATATTACATACGTGTGTTCTGATAAATCCTCGATGTTAGGATGTTCGTATCAGTGCAATGGAATAATTGAAAGGATCAGAACAATATTTGTACTTTTCTTGAGGGAAGTTGACAGGAATTTAAATGCAATTTCGGTAGCAGAAAGGGGCATATTATGGCGTTAATGTGCCCTGTGTTGTTTACGCACGCTTTGTGCTTGCTGAAAGGGAACACCGGCAGATAGTTTTACGACATGAACGTTTTTTTGAGCGCATGCTTTTAGTCACTTCGACCGAATAGCTGCAAGGAAGTTTCTGAAAACCATGACTACGGTCGTTCCGGTCATACGTATATTTCCCCCCTAGTTAAGGTCTTGCACTCTATTACGATCATGGGTCGACGGAAAATTTGCATACGATAGTGTGACTACATCCCACTAAACATGCCCAATTTCGCAGTTTTGACTGCAAGCGCGCAGATCAAACCGGCACCGGCAACTAAACCGGCATTGACTGGGGTCTCAGCAGAACGCCATTGACTGGGGGGGGGGGGGGGGGGGGGTAAACGGGCGGCAATCGAAAGCTCTCAATGAGATGAGACTAAAGCATTGCCAGCATTGCAATTTAATACTGATATAATCTGACACAGCACCAAGCCCCTCACAGCGAATCTTGCCTCAGGTTTTACACGCAGCCACCACGCGTGCGCGAGTTCACGTCGCGAGAGCGCCACGGTAAAGAGGCAAAAAGGCGAAGTCACGTGACTATTTTAAAGTTGAGGCTCCGACACACCTCCACTTCAGCACCACTTATCAGCTGAAAAACTGGAAAACATGTCTTACTTTTGCATTCAATAGATAGCCTGTCTTATTCTGAATACAAAATTGTATTAAAATATGAAATATCTTGCACAGAAATATCTAAGATGCCCTTAGTTCCAAGACACTACAAACTTCGTCGTAGGGTATAGTGTTAACTTTAGAAGAAGAAGAACATTTTTGCCTCGTTAGTGAATTGCTGTCGGGAACGGCCTGAGCGCAGTAGTCGGCCATCTAGTTATAATAGACACATAATAGAGATCAATGGGATATTTGCAGACCCAAATCTGACGCATCTGTTACAAAACACACTTTCATTCTCTATGAGCGAGAAAGGAGTGTGGTCTGAAATCTGAATGAATCGAATCAGCAAGAAATGGTATATAAAATAATTTCACTTCTATCGCGTCGATCGGCGTGAGCGTATGCTCTTATACGGCCTTGAGCGTATGGAGCTGTTTACACCTGCAACAGTCATTCAGCTGTAGGTTGTATAATAGGTTATACAACTTGTCAGGTTGTCTTTATTTACTTGCACTGGACTAAGTGGTCATGTGAAGTAATATCTACCAACAGCACCAGTTCAAGTTCAGTCAAGCTAGAAAATGAGGACTCCGATGCTCCCGCATATGTCTTTCGGGTTAAGATGTCTCAAGAATGCAAAGATTGGAAGAGGTGGCAAATCCCTTCTATATTCAACATGTATGTATGGTCTTCTTGGATAATGCATGACATGGTATTAGTTCAGTAATGCAGCTATACCCATGACACTTCAATTTATAATATTGTTGGGTAAAATTTTACTCTAAGTTCAACACCTGTTTCATGCATAAATTTTGGTCATACTGACCATAAACCCACAGCATTTTAGATGTTACAAAACTTAACTATTTGGTCACTACACATCTTTCAAGACACTTATGTATCTTTTATGTTATTTAGAATGTATCTTACCTAGCAATGTTGAAACAATAATATGTCTGGATGCTGTCACGACTGATTGTCCACCACGATCGTCACTGTATCTATGCAGATAGATATATTGATGCAGGAGGATACACAGGAAATAAGGATCGTCCATGACGTCATTGAAACAATGACTATATTTTAGGAGCGAAAATACAGAAAATAATAACCTAACCTAACCTAATCTAACCTAATCCTACAGTGTAAATAAGTTCTGTGACGTCATAGCCGGGCCGCTGTAAACACAGTCTATACTTGTATCAAGGCTGGTCGTCATCAGCTGGCATGTAAACAAAGTTTGGTGACAGGGAGGCGACGGAAGCGGCAATATATTAATTATTGAAGTTAAATGTCTTGAGTGAAGCAAAATGTCTTTGGGAAGACATCCATAGTTACTAAATGTGATATTTGCTATCAATTGGTAGGTATATTATAGGGATGAACTAATGGTGGGTTTATGGCTAAAATCACCTAAATTTTGCATTTTCTAGTTTGTGTATTGCTGATTTCAAATCTGATACCCATGTGTGGGGCAAATGAGCTAACCTAACCTAACTTAACCTAACCATTGCAGCAATGTAGAACAGCAGCATATGTCAGTTAGGATGATTTGGTGGTTGATTTGCCCCACAAATGAGCATCAGATCTGGAATCAGCACACTAAAAACCTTGTAGAGAGCAAAATATATTTTACAATAAAAGTAGCCATTATTCCCTGCAGGGTCCTAGAATTCAGCTGGCATGTAAATGCATCTAGCCAGCATCTAGGGTGCAGAGTGGAGAATTCAGACTAAAAATAGCCACAAAGAGTGGACAATTGAGCCTAAAAAATAATTAACCCATCAGAATCAGCTGTTACAAATGACAATACCTTCCTAACCTGTTTTTTTATATTCTACAAGTTAATATTAGCATGAGTAATATCAGTGTTAGGGTTATAGTTATCCAATACATCTTGATTTAGGGAGTAGAAAACTCACTACTAGTAAAACTGGAGAAATAGAGTGGAAAAATATTACCCACAGGGTGCCATTTTCCACCCACATTTTGCAATCCTAGGACACTGATTCGCTGTTAAAAATGAGATCAGGCTTGCTGTTTTGCATTTTGTATGCCAAACACACCAACACATCATTTCATACTGTTTTTTAAGTACCTAACTGCTGAGTAGGAGGGTACCTGATGAAGAGGCCCCAGCCCATGTGAGGGATTACTATCCCATGTGACTTACCTGCTGTTTTCTGTTTAAACACTGCTGGTATATATGCACTTAATGGGTAGTTGTTGCAATTGTTGTGGGAAATAAAACATAGGTGCACTTAATGATTGACATCTTACTCTACCAAATAGGGTATTTTATTGTGGTCATAATTCTTGATCATTATTAATTATTTATTCTAGATAGGTACCCCTTAATTCATTTGACAGATAATGGGTTGTTGGTTTAATACTAGCTTGCCCATATCCACTGCATTGGTCATTTCAGCTTAACTTGATTTTTTATTTAGTCCAAATATTTTGAATGGATGAATTTCTGAAGTCACATCCCATGCTAGCAGAGCTTGTTGCACAGGCCCTGACCCCACCATCTGATTGTGAAATCCCTGGTAGCAGATATAATTCAGAAGGAAAGTTGTATGTGCCTGGCATACCTGGAGACATCCTCCTTGCCCTCTAACATCACCCGACCTTGAATGTGACCTGGCTCCAGGCCATCCCAGCCAGGAGCAAATTTGGAGTGTTAAAGTGACTCAAACCCACTTGCCACCCTGGGTGAGATCTGAAGCCCAGCTCTCTCCCAACTGAGCTACAGGTGTGAATGATCATCATCAAGCTCAACACGTTTCTTAAATCCTAAAAGTGGAGGTGTGTTAGATTTGTGATGCTATGAACATAACTTTCAAGTTTACAAAAATGGTGTATGGTCTGCACTCAATAAAAATATAATAAAACAATATGATATGTAAATAAGTTGTACACATCTACTTTATGGATTTCATAATGGACAATATTTTGCAGCAACGCCGGAAGAGTATGATCTGGTTGTCATTGGAGGTGGCTCTGGTGGGCTGGCCTGTGCCAAGGAGGCTGCAGGACATGGTGCAAAGGTATAGTTTGGCCACAGTTGTTGGTCTTGTTTGCTAATTGCGTTCTTTCTTATGTTTTATAATATTGAACGTTGGCTTTGTTCTTCCTGCCAATGCTGTTGCTTTTAATCAGTAGAAGTTGCTTGTGGGCATAGATCAGCACTGTTTGACGTCTGGCTGTATGCACAGTGTGCACTGTTCTGAGGTGACTGCCGTGGCTGGCAGGTGGCTGTACTAGACTATGTGACGCCGTCACCCCACGGCACTGTCTGGGGTATAGGTTGAGGTGACTGCCGTGGCTGGCAGGTGGCTGTACTAGACTATGTGACGCCGTCACCCCACGGCACTGTCTGGGGTATAGGTTGAGGTGACTGCCGTGGCTGGCAGGTGGCTGTACTAGACTATGTGACGCCGTCACCCCACGACACTGTCTGGGGTATAGGTTGAGGTGACTGCCGTGGCTGGCAGGTGGCTGTACTAGACTATGTGACGCCGTCACCCCACGGCACTGTCTGGGGTATAGGTTGAGGTGACTGCCGTGGCTGGCAGGTGGCTGTACTAGACTATGTGACGCCGTCACCACACGGCACTGTCTGGGGTATAGGTTGAGGTGACTGCCGTGGCTGGCAGGTGGCTGTACTAGACTATGTGACGCCGTCACCCCACGGTACTGTCTGGGGTATAGGTTGAGGTGACTGCCGTGGCTGGCAGGTGGCTGTACTAGACTATGTGACGCCGTCACCCCACGGCACGGTCTGGGGTCTCGGCGGCACGTGTGTCAACGTCGGCTGCATTCCCAAGAAGCTGATGCACCAAGCTGCCCTCCTCGGCAAGGATATTAAGGTAATATTGATCCTGAAGGCATCTGGGCTTGTCTGATTTCTGCTGCTCTCTCAGTTTGCTGATATACTAGGTCTGTCATATAACCATGGCAGTTGGGTCGCCTGTAATCAACATCATCGGTCATCGGTTTGCGTACATTTCACAGATCTTCATGCGGAATCAATCGCCATTCTATGTCTAGTTTGACTACATAGTTTGTTGAATACACTTCAGCCATCACAAGGACCTTAAATGTTACATGCAACCACACCTCGATATATGCGGTCCTCTGGTTGCCCACCAGCTGATGAGCTGAAGTCTGACTCGGTTGATGTCGTGGTTCGGCAGGACGCCGGTTCGTTCGGCTGGATGGTGCGCCCGGCTGAGGTCCGGCTGGATTGGCAACAGTTGGTGACAGCCGTCGCCAACCACGTCGGATCGCTCAACTGGGGGCACCGCGTCGCCCTCCGAGACAAGTGAGCTGCCGCACTACAGACTAGGTGCTCATATCAAATTCCCTGACCTAGTCAGTTGCTTGGTGGCCTGAACAGGCAAACAAATGCTCACATCATTGATAACAAACTGTCCATTTGACTTACTTAAAATAATGTACTCGGCTGTCAGACTTACCTGATTCGCTTTTTGTGATAATGCTTGTTAGAGCCGCGAACATGTTGTGATGACGCAGCAGTATAGCTGAAGCAAGCTGAATGGTTGCTGTGTTGACCGGCGTCGTCCGACCCGGTGCCGTAGGCGAGTGACGTACCTGAACGCGTCGGGCACCCTGCTGGACCCCCACACGGTGCTGGCACGTGACCGGAAGAACACTGAGACGGTGGTACGCGCGGGGAGCGTGGTGCTGGCCACCGGAGGTCGGCCCAGGTCAGTCACAGTCACAGTCACAGTCACAGAACAGTCACATACTGTCTGTTCCACCACTTCATACACGGCCCATCGCCCGGTCGGCCAGGAAAAGGAGAGTTTCAATTTTATTTTTCACTTTTATTTTAGTGTATACTTTTATGCAGTGTGTTTTCCATCATCGCTCTGTCTGTTCAGTGTATACTTTTATGTACCCAAGTGTAACCTTTATGTGCTTTTGTAATTGACGTTAGACCGTAATAGCCACTACGTGGATGGTTTGTAATACACTGATTATGATTATAATTGAATATAGGCCATTGATGGGCTATTTCAACATTTTTTTTATGATGAATGGCTTGAACGACTTCTATAGCAAATTCAGATTAATGCTGCTTGATGGATGCTTGGTGCTTGATGCTGTATGCTGACCTGACATCTGGTGTCAGGTCAGCATACTCTAGAGCCAGCAAAACTCACTGAAGTACATCAATATTCCAAATTGTAGCAGGTTGTTGCAAAATTGTTTGAAATTCTCCGGTATAAAACCGAGCTATTGTTTCCATATTAGGTCTGCAATCTGTTTATGTGTCACTCAATCTGCATATATCTGTCGGTTGTATACATATTGAGTTCCAGGGCCTAACCAAATGACATTGCCACTCTATTTACAGGGCCTGATGAAAATACAGGTTGCTAGCCGTTTACCATTTTCCGTACCCACTACCCATTGACTACCCGCTGAGTTAGACTTTGGCTGACTGCTGTTTGCCAGGTACCCGCAGTTTGCCGGCGCCGAGCTGGGTATCAGCAGTGACGACCTGTTCCGACTGAAGCGGCCGCCGGGCCGCACACTCTGCGTGGGCGGCAGCTATGTCAGTCTCGAGTGCGCCGGCTTCCTCACTGGACTGGGCTTCGACACGTCCGTTCTGCTGCGCTCCATCCCACTCCGCGGCTTCGACCAGCAGATGGCAGGTCAGTCTGTGACCACCAGATGGCAGGTCAGTCTGTGACCACCAGATGGCAGGTCAGTCGGCACTCCATCCTACTGTGACCACCAGATGGCCGAACACCCTAGGCAAAGTACACCGAAGGGCCCTGAAGCCCAAGTGACCAGCGTCATTGCATTAATTGCACATGCTCTTACCAGCTGCCGTCTGTTTACAGGTCTGGTGGTGTCGGCTATGGAGAATCTCGGCACGCGAGTGGTCCGAGGCGCGGAGCCGCTGAAAATGGAGAAGACAGACGAGGGCCGGATCAGGGTAACCCTGACTCCGGCCGGGGACCAGGAGCTGGTAAGGAACACCTCTCACGCACCCTGGCTCCGGCCGGGGACCAGGAGCTGGTAAGGAACACCTCTCACGCACCCTGACTCCGGCCGGGGACCAGGAGCTGGTAAGGAACACCTCTCACGCACCCTGACTCCGGCCGGGGACCAGGAGCTGGTAAGGAACACCTCTCACGCACCCTGACTCCGGCCGGGGACCAGCAGCTGGTAAGGAACACCTCTCACGCACCCTGGCAGAGGCTGATTAAATACATCACCTCACTACCCGGGCACCCTGGCAGAGGCTGATTAAATACATCACCTCACTACCAGGGCACCCTGGCAGAGGCTGATGAAATACATCACCTCACTACCAGGGCACCCTGGCAGAGGCTGATGAAATACATCACCTCACTACCCGGGCACCCTGGCAGAGGCTGATTAAATACATCACCTCACTACCAGGGCACCCTGGCAGAGGCTGATGAAATACATCACCTCACTACCAGGGCACCCTGGCAGAGGCTGATGAAATACATCACCTCACTACCCGGGCACCCTGGCAGAGGCTGATGAAATACATCACCTCACTACCAGGGCACCCTGGCAGAGGCTGATGAAATACATCACCTCACTACCAGGGCACCCTGGCAGAGGCTGATGAAATACATCACCTCACTACCAGGGCACCCTGGCAGAGGCTGATGAAATACATCACCTCACTACCAGGGCACCCGGGCAGAGGCTGATGAAATACATCACCTCACTACCAGGGCACCCTGGCAGAGGCTGATTAAATACATCACTTCACTACCAGGGCACCCGGGCAGAGGCTGATTAAATACATCACCGCACTACCAGGGCACCCTGGCAGAGGCTGATGAAATACATCACCTCACTACCAGGGCACCCTGGCAGAGGCTGATGAAATACATCACCTCACTACCGAGCAGCGGGGGCGGGACAGGACAGGGCAGGAGAAAACACATCGCATGTAAGCGGTTCATTCATGATAGACTTAGTAATTGTGTGCGTATGGCCGATCATGATAGACTTAGTAATTGTGTGCGTATGGCCGATCATGATAGACTTAGTAATTGTGTGCGTATGGCCGATCATGATAGACTTAGTAATTGTGTGCGTGTGGCCGATGTGGTGGCATACAGTTATTGCTGGACGGTTGTTTGTAACGCCGTCGCGGATCGTACGTCCTGCAGGGCTGACGGTCCTCTGATTCCGTCACAGCCGGTGGAGGAGTACGACACGGTACTGCTGGCGGTCCTGTGGTACCCCGACAGTGTCATCTCCAGCTCAGCTGATGGTTCTCTGATTCCGTCACAGCTGGTGGAGGAGTACGACACGGTACTGCTGGCGGTCCTGTGGTACCCCGACAGTGTCCTCTCCAGGTCAGCTGATGGTTCTCTGATTCCGTCACAGCTGGTGGAGGAGTACGACACGGTACTGCTGGCGGTCCTGTGGTACCCCGACAGTGTCCTCTCCAGCTCAGCTGATGGTTCTCTGATTCCGTTACAGCTGGTGGAGGAGTACGACACGGTACTGCTGGCGGTCCTGTGGTACCCCGACAGTGTCCTCTCCAGCTCAGCTGACAGTCCTCGAATTCCGTCACAGCTGGTGGAGGAGTACGACACGGTACTGCTGGCGGTCCTGTGGTACCCCGACAGTGTCCTCTCCAGCTCAGCTGACAGTCCTCTGATTCCGTTACAGCCGGTGGAGGAGTACGACACGGTACTGCTGGCGGTCCTGTGGTACCCCGACAGTGTCCTCTCCAGCTCAGCTGACAGTCCTCTGATTCCGTTACAGCCGGTGGAGGAGTACGACACGGTACTGCTGGCGGTCCTGTGGTACCCCGCCTGTCCCCCGACAGTGTCCTCTCCAGCTCAGCTGATGGTTCTCTGATTCCGTCACAGCCGGTGGAGGAGTACGACACGGTACTGCTGGCGGTCCTGTGGTACCCCGACAGTGTCCTCTCCAGCTCAGCTGACAGTCCTCTGATTCCGTCACAGCCGGTGGAGGAGTACGACACGGTACTGCTGGCGGTCCTGTGGTACCCCGCCTGTCCCCCGACAGTGTCCTCTCCAGCTCAGCTGATGGTTCTCTGATTCCGTCACAGCCGGTGGAGGAGTACGACACGGTACTGCTGGCGGTCCTGTGGTACCCCGCCTGTCCCCCGACAGTGTCCTCTCCAGCTCAGCTGATGGTTCTCTGATTCCGTCACAGCCGGTGGAGGAGTACGACACGGTACTGCTGGCGGTCCTGTGGTACCCCGACAGTGTCCTCTCCAGCTCAGCTGACAGTCCTCTGATTCCGTCACAGCTGGTGGAGGAGTACGACACGGTACTGCTGGCGGTCCTGTGGTACCCCGTCTGTCCCCCGACAGTGTCCTCTCCAGCTCAGCTGATGGTTCTCTGATTCCGTCACAGCCGGTGGAGGAGTACGACACGGTACTGCTGGCGGTCCTGTGGTACCCCGACAGTGTCCTCTCCAGCTCAGCTGATAGTTCTCTGATTCCGTCACAGCCGGTGGAGGAGTACGACACGGTACTGCTGGCGGTCCTGTGGTACCCCGACAGTGTCCTCTCCAGCTCAGCTGACAGTCCTCTGATTCCGTCACAGCCGGTGGAGGAGTACGACACGGTACTGCTGGCGGTCCTGTGGTACCCCGACAGTGTCCTCTCCAGCTCAGCTGACAGTCCTCTGATTCCGTCACAGCTGGTGGAGGAGTACGACACGGTACTGCTGGCGGTCCTGTGGTACCCCGACAGTGTCCTCTCCAGCTCAGCTGATGGTCCTCTGATTCCGTCACAGCTGGTGGAGGAGTACGACACGGTACTGCTGGCGGTCCTGTGGTACCCCGCCTGTCCCCCGACAGTGTCCTCTCCAGCTCAGCTGACAGTCCTCTGATTCCGTTACAGCCGGTGGAGGAGTACGACACGGTACTGCTGGCGGTCCTGTGGTACCCCGACAGTGTCCTCTCCAGCTCAGCTGATGGTTCTCTGATTCCGTCACAGCCGGTGGAGGAGTACGACACGGTACTGCTGGCGGTCCTGTGGTACCCCGACAGTGTCCTCTCCAGCTCAGCTGACAGTCCTCTGATTCCGTCACAGCTGGTGGAGGAGTACGACACGGTACTGCTGGCGGTCCTGTGGTACCCCGACAGTGTCCTCTCCAGCTCAGCTGATGGTCCTCTGATTCCGTTACAGCCGGTGGAGGAGTACGACACGGTACTGCTGGCGGTCCTGTGGTACCCCGACAGTGTCCTCTCCAGCTCAGCTGATGGTCCTCTGATTCCGTTACAGCCGGTGGAGGAGTACGACACGGTACTGCTGGCGGTCCTGTGGTACCCCGACAGTGTCCTCTCCAGCTCAGCTGATGGTCCTCTGATTCCGTTACAGCCGGTGGAGGAATACGACACGGTACTGCTGGCGGTCCTGTGGTACCCCGACAGTGTCCTCTCCAGCTCAGCTGATGGTTCTCTGATTCCGTCACAGCTGGTGGAGGAGTACGACACGGTACTGCTGGCGGTCCTGTGGTACCCCGCCCGTCCCCGACAGTGTCCTCTCCAGCTCAGCTGACAGTCCTCTGATTCCGTCACAGCTGGTGGAGGAGTACGACACGGTACTGCTGGCGGTCCTGTGGTACCCCGTCTGTCCCCCGACAGTGTCCTCTCCAGCTCAGCTGATGGTTCTCTGATTCCGTCACAGCCGGTGGAGGAGTACGACACGGTACTGCTGGCGGTCCTGTGGTACCCCGACAGTGTCCTCTCCAGCTCAGCTGACAGTCCTCTGATTCCGTCACAGCCGGTGGAGGAGTACGACACGGTACTGCTGGCGGTCCTGTGGTACCCCGCCTGTCCCCCGACAGTGTCCTCTCCAGCTCAGCTGATGGTTCTCTGATTCCGTTACAGCCGGTGGAGGAGTACGACACGGTACTGCTGGCGGTCCTGTGGTACCCCGACAGTGTCCTCTCCAGCTCAGCTGATAGTTCTCTGATTCCGTCACAGCCGGTGGAGGAGTACGACACGGTACTGCTGGCGGTCCTGTGGTACCCCGACAGTGTCCTCTCCAGCTCAGCTGACAGTCCTCTGATTCCGTCACAGCCGGTGGAGGAGTACGACACGGTACTGCTGGCGGTCCTGTGGTACCCCGACAGTGTCCTCTCCAGCTCAGCTGACAGTCCTCTGATTCCGTCACAGCTGGTGGAGGAGTACGACACGGTACTGCTGGCGGTCCTGTGGTACCCCGACAGTGTCCTCTCCAGCTCAGCTGATGGTCCTCTGATTCCGTCACAGCTGGTGGAGGAGTACGACACGGTACTGCTGGCGGTCCTGTGGTACCCCGCCTGTCCCCCGACAGTGTCCTCTCCAGCTCAGCTGACAGTCCTCTGATTCCGTTACAGCCGGTGGAGGAGTACGACACGGTACTGCTGGCGGTCCTGTGGTACCCCGACAGTGTCCTCTCCAGCTCAGCTGATGGTTCTCTGATTCCGTCACAGCCGGTGGAGGAGTACGACACGGTACTGCTGGCGGTCCTGTGGTACCCCGACAGTGTCCTCTCCAGCTCAGCTGACAGTCCTCTGATTCCGTCACAGCTGGTGGAGGAGTACGACACGGTACTGCTGGCGGTCCTGTGGTACCCCGACAGTGTCCTCTCCAGCTCAGCTGATGGTCCTCTGATTCCGTTACAGCCGGTGGAGGAGTACGACACGGTACTGCTGGCGGTCCTGTGGTACCCCGACAGTGTCCTCTCCAGCTCAGCTGATGGTCCTCTGATTCCGTTACAGCCGGTGGAGGAGTACGACACGGTACTGCTGGCGGTCCTGTGGTACCCCGACAGTGTCCTCTCCAGCTCAGCTGATGGTCCTCTGATTCCGTTACAGCCGGTGGAGGAGTACGACACGGTACTGCTGGCGGTCCTGTGGTACCCCGACAGTGTCCTCTCCAGCTCAGCTGATGGTTCTCTGATTCCGTCACAGCTGGTGGAGGAGTACGACACGGTACTGCTGGCGGTCCTGTGGTACCCCGCCTGTCCCCCGACAGTGTCCTCTCCAGCTCAGCTGACAGTCCTCTGATTCCGTTACAGCCGGTGGAGGAGTACGACACGGTACTGCTGGCGGTCCTGTGGTACCCCGGCAGTGTCCTCTCCAGCTCAGCTGACAGTCCTCTGATTCCGTTACAGCCGGTGGAGGAGTACGACACGGTACTGCTGGCGGTCCTGTGGTACCCCGACAGTGTCCTCTCCAGCTCAGCTGACAGTCCTCTGATTCCGTTACAGCCGGTGGAGGAGTACGACACGGTACTGCTGGCGGTCCTGTGGTACCCCGACAGTGTCCTCTCCAGCTCAGCTGACAGTCCTCTGATTCCGTCACAGCTGGTGGAGGAGTACGACACGGTACTGCTGGCGGTCCTGTGGTACCCCGACAGTGTCCTCTCCAGCTCAGCTGACAGTCCTCTGATTCCGTCACAGCCGGTGGAGGAGTACGACACGGTACTGCTGGCGGTCCTGTGGTACCCCGCCTGTCCCCCGACAGTGTCCTCTCCAGCTCAGCTGATGGTTCTCTGATTCCGTTACAACCGGTGGAGGAGTACGACACGGTACTGCTGGTGGTCCTGTGGTACCCCGACAGTGTCCTCTCCAGCTCAGCTGATGGTTCTCTGATTCCGTCACAGCCGGTGGAGGAGTACGACACGGTACTGCTGGCGGTCCTGTGGTACCCCGACAGTGTCCTCTCCAGCTTAGCTGACAGTTCTCTGATTCCGTCACAGCTGGTGGAGGAGTACGACACGGTACTGCTGGCGGTCCTGTGGTACCCCGCCTGTCCCCCGACAGTGTCCTCTCCAGCTCAGCTGACAGTCCTCTGATTCCGTTACAGCCGGTGGAGGAGTACGACACGGTACTGCTGGCGGTCCTGTGGTACCCCGACAGTGTCCTCTCCAGCTCAGCTGATGGTTCTCTGATTCCGTCACAGCCGGTGGAGGAGTACAACACGGTACTGCTGGCGGTCCTGTGGTACCCCGACAGTGTCCTCTCCAGCTTAGCTGACAGTCCTCTGATTCCGTCACAGCTGGTGGAGGAGTACGACACGGTACTGCTGGCGGTCCTGTGGTACCCCGCCTGTCCCCCGACAGTGTCCTCTCCAGCTCAGCTGACAGTCCTGTGATTCCGTTACAGCCGGTGGAGGAGTACGACACGGTACTGCTGGCGGTCCTGTGGTACCCCGACAGTGTCCTCTCCAGCTCAGCTGACAGTCCTCTGATTCCGTTACAGCCGGTGGAGGAGTACGACACGGTACTGCTGGCGGTCCTGTGGTACCCCGACAGTGTCCTCTCCAGCTCAGCTGACAGTCCTCTGATTCCGTTACAGCCGGTGGAGGAGTACGACACGGTACTGCTGGCGGTCCTGTGGTACCCCGACAGTGTCCTCTCCAGCTCAGCTGACAGTCCTCTGATTCCGTCACAGCCGGTGGAGGAGTACGACACGGTACTGCTGGCGGTCCTGTGGTACCCCGCCTGTACCCCGACAGTGTCCTCTCCAGCTCAGCTGACAGTCCTCTGATTCCGTTACAGCCGGTGGAGGAGTACGACACGGTACTGCTGGCGGTCCTGTGGTACCCCGCCTGTACCCCGACAGTGTCCTCTCCAGCTCACCTGACAGTCCTCTGATTCCGTCACAGCCGGTGGAGGAGTACGACACGGTACTGCTGGCGGTCCTGTGGTACCCCGACAGTGTCCTCTCCAGCTCAGCTGATGGTTCTCTGATTCCGTCACAGCCGGTGGAGGAGTACGACACGGTACTGCTGGCGGTCCTGTGGTACCCCGACAGTGTCCTCTCCAGCTCAGCTGACAGTCCTCTGATTCCGTCACAGCCGGTGGAGGAGTACGACACGGTACTGCTGGCGGTCCTGTGGTACCCCGACAGTGTCCTCTCCAGCTCAGCTGACAGTCCTCTGATTCCGTCACAGCCGGTGGAGGAGTACGACACGGTACTGCTGGCGGTCCTGTGGTACCCCGACAGTGTCCTCTCCAGCTCAGCTGACAGTCCTCTGATTCCGTCACAGCCGGTGGAGGAGTACGACACGGTACTGCTGGCGGTCCTGTGGTACCCCGACAGTGTCCTCTCCAGCTCAGCTGACAGTCCTCTGATTCCGTCACAGCCGGTGGAGGAGTACGACACGGTTCTGCTGGCGGTCCTGTGGTACCCCGACAGTGTCCTCTCCAGCTCAGCTGACAGTCCTCTGATTCCGTCACAGCCGGTGGAGGAGTACGACACGGTACTGCTGGCGGTCCTGTGGTACCCCGACAGTGTCCTCTCCAGCTCAGCTGACAGTCCTCTGATTCCGTTACAGCTGGTGGAGGAGTACGACACGGTACTGCTGGCGGTCCTGTGGTACCCCGACAGTGTCCTCTCCAGCTCAGCTGACAGTCCTCTGATTCCGTCACAGCTGGTGGAGGAGTACGACACGGTACTGCTGGCGGTCCTGTGGTACCCCGACAGTGTCCTCTCCAGCTCAGCTGACAGTCCTCTGATTCCGTCACAGCTGGTGGAGGAGTACGACACGGTACTGCTGGCGGTCCTGTGGTACCCTGACAGTGTCCTCTCCAGCTCAGCTGATGGTTCTCTGATTCCGTCACAGCTGGTGGAGGAGTACGACACGTTACTGCTGGCGGTCCTGTGGTACCCCGCCTGTACCCCGACAATGTCCTCTCCAGCTCAGCTGATGGTTCTCTGATTCCGTCACAGCTGGTGGAGGAGTACGACACGGTACTGCTGGCGGTCCTGTGGTACCCTGACAGTGTCCTCTCCAGCTCAGCTGATGGTTCTCTGATTCCGTCACAGCCGGTGGAGGAGTACGACACGGTACTGCTGGCGGTCCTGTGGTACCCCGACAGTGTCCTCTCCAGCTCAGCTGATGGCTCTCTGATTCCGTCACAGCTGGTGGAGGAGTACGACACGGTACTGCTGGCGGTCCTGTGGTACCCCGCCTGTACCCCGACAGTGTCCTCTCCAGCTCAGCTGATGGTTCTCTGATTCCGTCACAGCCGGTGGAGGAGTACGACACGGTACTGCTGGCGGTCCTGTGGTACCCCGACAGTGTCCTCTCCAGCTCAGCTGATGGTTCTCTGATTCCGTCACAGCTGGTGGAGGAGTACGACACGGTACTGCTGGCGGTCCTGTGGTACCCCGACAGTGTCCTCTCCAGCTCAGCTGATGGTTCTCTGATTCCGTCACAGCCGGTGGAGGAGTACGACACGGTACTGCTGGCGGTCCTGTGGTACCCCGACAGTGTCCTCTCCAGCTCAGCTGATGGTTCTCTGATTCCGTCACAGCCGGTGGAGGAGTACGACACGGTACTGCTGGCGGTCCTGTGGTACCCCGACAGTGTCCTCTCCAGCTCAGCTGACAGTCCTCTGATTCCGTCACAGCCGGTGGAGGAGTACGACACGGCTGGCGGTCCTGTGGTACCCCGACAGTGTCCTCTCCAGCTCAGCTGATGGTTCTCTGATTCCGTCACAGCCGGTGGAGGAGTACGACACGGTACTGCTGGCGGTCCTGTGGTACCCCGACAGTGTCCTCTCCAGCTCAGCTGATGGTCCTCTGATTCCGTCACAGCCGGTGAAGGAGTACGACACGGTACTGCTGGCGGTCCTGTGGTACCCCGACAGTTTCCTCTCCAGTTCAGCTGACAGTCCTCTGATTCCGTCACAGCCGGTGGAGGAGTACGACACGGTACTGCTGGCGGTCCTGTGGTACCCCGACAGTGTCCTCTCCAGCTCAGCTGATGGTTCTCTGATTCCGTTACAGCTGGTGGAGGAGTACGACACGGTACTGCTGGCGGTCCTGTGGTACCCCGACAGTGTCCTCTCCAGCTCAGCTGATGGTTCTCTGATTCCGTTACAGCTGGTGGAGGAGTACGACACGGTACTGCTGGCGGTCCTGTGGTACCCCGACAGTGTCCTCTCCAGCTCAGCTGACAGTCCTCTGATTCCGTCACAGCTGGTGGAGGAGTACGACACGGTACTGCTGGCGGTCCTGTGGTACCCCGACAGTGTCCTCTCCAGCTCAGCTGATGGTTCTCTGATTCCGTTACAGCCGGTGGAGGAGTACGACACGGTACTGCTGGCGGTCCTGTGGTACCCCGCCTGTCCCCCGACAGTGTCCTCTCCAGCTCAGCTGATGGTTCTCTGATTCCGTCACAGCTGGTGGAGGAGTACGACACGGCACTGCTGGCGGTCCTGTGGTACCCCGACAGTGTCCTCTCCAGCTCAGCTGATGGTTCTCTGATTCCGTCACAGCTGGTGGAGGAGTACGACACGGTACTGCTGGCGGTCCTGTGGTACCCCGACAGTGTCCTCTCCAGCTCAGCTGACAGTCCTCTGATTCCGTCACAGCCGGTGGAGGAGTACGACACGGTACTGCTGGTGGTCCTGTGGTACCCCGACAGTGTCCTCTCCAGCTCAGCTGATGGTTCTCTGATTCCGTCACAGCCGGTGGAGGAGTACGACACGGTACTGCTGGCGGTCCTGTGGTACCCCTCCTGTACCCCGACAGTGTCCTCTCCAGCTCAGCTGATGGTTCTCTGATTCCGTTACAGCTGGTGGAGGAGTACGACACGGTACAGCTGGCGGTCCTGTGGTACCCCGCCTGTCCCCCGACAGTGTCCTCTCCAGCTCAGCTGATGGTTCTCTGATTCCGTCACAGCCGGTGGAGGAGTACGACACGGTACTGCTGGCGGTCCTGTGGTACCCCGACAGTGTCCTCTCCAGCTCAGCTGATGGTTCTCTGATTCCGTTACAACTGGTGGAGGAGTACGACACGATACTGCTGGCGGTCCTGTGGTACCCCGACAGTGTCCTCTCCAGCTCAGCTGATGGTCCTCTGATTCCGTTACAGCCGGTGGAGGAGTACGACACGGTACTGCTGGCGGTCCTGTGGTACCCCGACAGTGTCCTCTCCAGCTCAGCTGATGGTTCTCTGATTCCGTTACAGCTGGTGGAGGAGCACGACACGGTACTGCTGGCGGTCCTGTGGTACCCCGACAGTGTCCTCTCCAGCTCAGCTGATGGTTCTCTGATTCCGTCACAGCTGGTGGAGGAGTACGACACGGTACTGCTGGCGGTCCTGTGGTACCCCGACAGTGTCCTCTCCAGCTCAGCTGATGGTCCTCTGATTCCGTCACAGCCGGTGGAGGAGTACGACACGGTACTGCTGGCGGTCCTGTGGTACCCCGACCGTGTCCTCTCCAGCTCAGCTGATGGTTCTCTGATTCCGTTACAGCTGGTGGAGGAGTACGACACGGTACTGCTGGCGGTCCTGTGGTACCCCGACAGTGTCCTCTCCAGCTCAGCTGATGGTCCTCTGATTCCGTTACAGCCGGTGGAGGAGTACGACACGGTACTGCTGGCGGTCCTGTGGTACCCCGACAGTGTCCTCTCCAGCTCAGCTGATGGTTCTCTGATTCCGTTACAGCTGGTGGAGGAGTACGACACGGTACTGCTGGCGGTCCTGTGGTACCCCGACAGTGTCCTCTCCAGCTCAGCTGATGGTTCTCTGATTCCGTCACAGCTGGTGGAGGAGTACGACACGGTACTGCTGGCGGTCCTGTGGTACCCCGACAGTGTCCTCTCCAGCTCAGCTGATGGTCCTCTGATTCCGTTACAGCTGGTGGAGGAGTACGACACGGTACTGCTGGCGGTCCTGTGGTACCCCGACAGTGTCCTCTCCAGCTCAGCTGATGGTTCTCTGATTCCGTTACAGCTGGTGGAGGAGTACGACACGGTACTGCTGGCGGTCCTGTGGTACCCCGACAGTGTCCTCTCCAGCTCAGCTGATGGTCCTCTGATTCCGTCACAGCCGGTGGAGGAGTACGACACGGTACTGCTGGCGGGCCTGTGGTACCCCGACAGTGTCCTCTCCAGCTCAGCTGATGGTCCTCTGATTCCGTCACAGCCGGTGGAGGAGTACGACACGGTACTGCTGGCGGTCCTGTGGTACCCCGACAGTGTCCTCTCCAGCTCAGCTGATGGTTCTCTGATTCCGTTACAGCTGGTGGAGGAGTACGACACGGTACTGCTGGCGGTCCTGTGGTACCCCGCCTGTCCCCCGACAGTGTCCTCTCCAGCTCAGCTGATGGTTCTCTGATTCCGTCACAGCCGGTGGAGGAGTACGACACGGTACTACTAGCGGTCCTGTGGTACCCCGACAGTGTCCTCTTCAGCTCAGCTGATGGTTCTCTGATTCCGTCACAGCCGGTGGAGGAGTACGGCACGGTACTGCTGGCGGTCCTGTGGTACCCCGACAGTGTCCTCTCCAGCTCAGCTGACAGTCCTCTGATTCCGTCACAGCCGGTGGAGGAGTACGACACGGTACTGATGGCGGTCCTGTGGTACCCCGACAGTGTCCTCTCCAGCTCAGCTGACAGTCCTCTGATTCCGTTACAGCCGGTGGAGGAGTACGACACGGTACTGCTGGCGGTCCTGTGGTACCCCGACAGTGTCCTCTCCAGCTCAGCTGACAGTCCTCTGATTCCGTCACAGCTGGTGGAGGAGTACGACACGGTACTGCTGGCGGTCCTGTGGTACCCCGACAGTGTTCTCTCCAGCTCAGCTGATGGTTCTCTGATTCCGTCACAGCCGGTGGAGGAGTACGACACGGTACTGCTGGCGGTCCTGTGGTACCCCGACAGTGTCCTCTCCAGCTCAGCTGACAGTCCTCTGATTCCGTCACAGCTGGTGGAGGAGTACGACACGGTACTGCTGGCGGTCCTGTGGTCCCCCGACAGTGTCCTCCAGCTCAGCTGATGGTTCTCTGATTCCGTCACAGCCGGTGGAGGAGTACGACACGGTACTGCTGGCGGTCCTGTGGTACCCCGCCTGTCCCCCGATAGTGTCCTCTCCAGCTCAGCTGACAGTCCTCTGATTCCGTCACAGCCGGTGGCGGAGTACGACACGGTACTGCTGGCGGTCCTGTGGTACCCCGACAGTGTCCTCTCCAGCTCAGCTGATGGTTCTCTGATTCCGTCACAGCCGGTGGAGGAGTACGACACGGTACTGCTGGCGGTCCTGTGGTACCCCCCCAGTGTCCTCTCCAGCTCAGCTGATGGTTCTCTGATTCCATTACATCCGGTGGGGGAGTACGACACGGTACTGCTGGCGGTCCTGTGGTACCCCGACAGTGTCCTCTCCAGCTCAGCTGATGGTTCTCTGATTCCGTTACAGCCGGTGGAGGAGTACGACACGGTACTGCTGGCGGTCCTGTGGTACCCCGCCAGTGTCCTCTCCAGCTCAGCTGATGGTTCTCTGATTCCGTTACAGCCGGTGGAGGAGTACGACACGGTACTGCTGGCGGTCCTGTGGTACCCCGACAGTGTCCTCTCCAGCTCAGCTGATGGTTCTCTGATTCCGTTACAGCCGGTGGAGGAGTGCGACACGGTACTGCTGGCGGTCCTGTGGTACCCCGCCAGTGTCCTCTCCAGCTCAGCTGATGGTTCTCTGATTCCGTTACAGCCGGTGGAGGAGTACGACACGGTACTGCTGGCGGTCCTGTGGTACCCCGACAGTGTCCTCTCCAGCTCAGCTGATGGTTCTCTGATTCCGTTACAGCCGGTGGAGGAGTACGACACGGTACTGCTGGCGGTCCTGTGGTACCCCGACAGTGTCCTCTCCAGCTCAGCTGATGGTTCTCTGATTCCGTCACAGCCGGTGGAGGAGTACGACACGGTACTGCTGGCGGTCCTGTGGTACCCCGACAGTGTCCTCTCCAGCTCAGCTGATAGTTCTCTGATTCCGTTACAGCTGGTGGAGGAGTACGACACGGTACTGCTGGCGGTCCTGTGGTACCCCGACAGTGTCCTCTCCAGCTCAGCTGACAGTCCTCTGATTCCGTTACAGCTGGTGGAGGAGTACGACACGGTACTGCTGGCGGTCCTGTGGTACCCCGACAGTGTCCTCTCCAGCTCAGCTGATGGTTCTCTGATTCCGTCACAGCCGGTGGAGTACGACACGGTACTGCTGGCGGTCCTGTGGTACCCCGCCTGTCCCCCGACAGTGTCCTCTCCAGCTCAGCTGATGGTTCTCTGATTCCGTCACAGCCGGTGGAGGAGTACGACACGGTACTGCTGGCGGTCCTGTGGTACCCCGACAGTGTCCTCTCCAGCTCAGCTGATGGTTCTCTGATTCCGTCACAGCCGGTGGAGGAGTACGACACGGTACTGCTGGCGGTCCTGTGGTACCCCGACAGTGTCCTCTCCAGCTCAGCTGATGGTTCTCTGATTCCGTCACAGCTGGTGGAGGAGTACGACACGGTACTGCTGGCGGTCCTGTGGTACCCCGCCTGTCCCCCGACAGTGTCCTCTCCAGCTCAGCTGATGGTTCTCTGATTCCGTCACAGCCGGTGGAGGAGTACGACACGGTACTGCTGGCGGTCCTGTGGTACCCCGACAGTGTCCTCTCCAGCTCAGCTGACAGTCCTATGATTCCGTCACAGCTGGTGGAGGAGTACGACACGGTACTGCTGGCGGTCCTGTGGTACCCCGACAGTGTCCTCTCCAGCTCAGCTGATGGTTCTCTGATTCCGTCACAGCCGGTGGCGGAGTACGACACGGTACTGCTGGCGGTCCTGTGGTACCCCGACAGTGTCCTCTCCAGCTCAGCTGATGGTTCTCTGATTCCGTTTCAGCCGGTGGAGGAGTACGACACGGTACTGCTGGCGGTCCTGTGGTACCCCGACAGTGTCCTCTCCAGCTCAGCTGATGGTTCTCTGATTCCGTCACAGCCGGTGGAGGAGTACGACACGGTACTGCTGGCGGTCCTGTGGTACCCCGACAGTGTCCTCTCCAGCTCAGCTGATGGTTCTCTGATTCCGTTACAGCCGGTGGAGGAGTACGACACGGTACTGCTGGCGGTCCTGTGGTACCCCGACAGTGTCCTCTCCAGCTCAGCTGATGGTTCTCTGATTCCGTCACAGCCGGTGGAGGAGTACGACACGGTACTGCTGGCGGTCCTGTGGTACCCCGACAGTGTCCTCTCCAGCTCAGCTGATAGTTCTCTGATTCCGTTACAGCTGGTGGAGGAGTACGACACGGTACTGCTGGCGGTCCTGTGGTACCCCGACAGTGTCCTCTCCAGCTCAGCTGACAGTCCTCTGATTCCGTTACAGCTGGTGGAGGAGTACGACACGGTACTGCTGGCGGTCCTGTGGTACCCCGACAGTGTCCTCTCCAGCTCAGCTGATGGTTCTCTGATTCCGTCACAGCCGGTGGAGGAGTACGACACGGTACTGCTGGCGGTCCTGTGGTACCCCGCCTGTCCCCCGACAGTGTCCTCTCCAGCTCAGCTGATGGTTCTCTGATTCCGTCACAGCCGGTGGAGGAGTACGACACGGTACTGCTGGCGGTCCTGTGGTACCCCGACAGTGTCCTCTCCAGCTCAGCTGATGGTTCTCTGATTCCGTCACAGCCGGTGGAGGAGTACGACACGGTACTGCTGGCGGTCCTGTGGTACCCCGACAGTGTCCTCTCCAGCTCAGCTGATGGTTCTCTGATTCCGTCACAGCTGGTGGAGGAGTACGACACGGTACTGCTGGCGGTCCTGTGGTACCCCGCCTGTCCCCCGACAGTGTCCTCTCCAGCTCAGCTGATGGTTCTCTGATTCCGTCACAGCCGGTGGAGGAGTACGACACGGTACTGCTGGCGGTCCTGTGGTACCCCGACAGTGTCCTCTCCAGCTCAGCTGACAGTCCTATGATTCCGTCACAGCTGGTGGAGGAGTACGACACGGTACTGCTGGCGGTCCTGTGGTACCCCGACAGTGTCCTCTCCAGCTCAGCTGATGGTTCTCTGATTCCGTCACAGCCGGTGGCGGAGTACGACACGGTACTGCTGGCGGTCCTGTGGTACCCCGACAGTGTCCTCTCCAGCTCAGCTGATGGTTCTCTGATTCCGTTTCAGCCGGTGGAGGAGTACGACACGGTACTGCTGGCGGTCCTGTGGTACCCCGACAGTGTCCTCTCCAGCTCAGCTGATGGTTCTCTGATTCCGTCACAGCCGGTGGAGGAGTACGACACGGTACTGCTGGCGGTCCTGTGGTACCCCGCCTGTCCCCCGACAGTGTCCTCTCCAGCTCAGCTGACAGTCCTCTGATTCCGTCACAGCTGGTGGAGGAGTACGACACGGTACTGCTGGCGGTCCTGTGGTACCCCGACAGTGTCCTCTCCAGCTCAGCTGATGGTTCTCTGATTCCGTCACAGCCGGTGGAGGAGTACGACACGGTACTGCTGGCGGTCCTGTGGTACCCCGACAGTGTCCTCTCCAGCTCAGCTGACAGTCCTCTGATTCCGTTACAGCCGGTGGAGGAGTACGACACGGTACTGCTGGCGGTCCTGTGGTACCCCGACAGTGTCCTCTCCAGCTCAGCTGACAGTCCTCTGATTTCGTCACAGCTGGTGGAGGAGTACGACACGGTACTGCTGGCGGTCCTGTGGTACCCCGACAGTGTCCTCTCCAGCTCAGCTGATGGTTCTCTGATTCCGTTGCAGCCGGTGGAGGAGCACGACACGGTACTGCTGGCGGTCCTGTGGTACCCCGACAGTGTCCTCTCCAGCTCAGCTGATGGTTCTCTGATTCCGTCACAGCTGGTGGAGGAGTACGACACGGTACTGCTGGCGGTCCTGTGGTACCCCGACAGTGTCCTTTCCAGCTCAGCTGACAGTCCTCTGATTCCGTTACAGCTGGTGGAAGAGTACGACACGGTACTGCTGGCGGTCCTGTGGTGCCCCGACAGTGTCCTCTACAGCTCAGCTGATGGTTCTCTGATTCCGTCACAGCTGGTGGAGGAGTACGACACGGTACTGCTGGCGGTCCTGTGGTACCCCGACAGTGTCCTCTCCAGCTCAGCTGACAGTCCTCTGATTCCGTTACAGCTGGTGGAGGAGTACGACACGGTACTGCTGGCGGTCCTGTGGTCCCCCGACAGTGTCCTCCAGCTCAGCTGATGGTTCTCTGATTCCGTCACAGCCGGTGGAGGAGTACGACACGGTACTGCTGGCGGTCCTGTGGTACCCCGCCTGTCCCCCGACAGTGTCCTCTCCAGCTCAGCTGACAGTCCTCTGATTCCGTCACAGCCGGTGGCGGAGTACGACACGGTACTGCTGGCGGTCCTGTGGTACCCCGACAGTGTCCTCTCCAGCTCAGCTGATGGTTATCTGATTCCGTCACAGCTGGTGGAGGAGTACGACACGGTACTGCTGGCGGTCCTGTGGTACCCCGACAGTGTCCTCTCCAGCTCAGCTGATGGTCCTCTGATTCCGTCACAGCCGGTGGAGGAGTACGACACGGTACTGCTGGCGGTCCTGTGGTACCCCGACAGTGTCCTCTCCAGCTCAGCTGATGGTTCTCTGATTCCGTCACAGCTGGTGGAGGAGTACGACACGGTACTGCTGGCGGTCCTGTGGTACCCCGACAGTGTCCTCTCCAGCTCAGCTGATGGTTCTCTGATTCCGTCACAGCCGGTGGAGGAGTACGACACGGTACTGCTGGCGGTCCTGTGGTACCCCGCCAGTGTCCTCTCCAGCTCAGCTGATGGTTCTCTGATTCCGTTACAGCCGGTGGGGGAGTACGACACGGTACTGCTGGCGGTCCTGTGGTACCCCGACAGTGTCCTCTCCAGCTCAGCTGATGGTTCTCTGATTCCGTTACAGCCGGTGGAGGAGTACGACACGGTACTGCTGGCGGTCCTGTGGTACCCCGCCAGTGTCCTCTCCAGCTCAGCTGATGGTTCTCTGATTCCGTTACAGCCGGTGGAGGAGTACGACACGGTACTGCTGGCGGTCCTGTGGTACCCCGACAGTGTCCTCTCCAGCTCAGCTGATGGTTCTCTGATTCCGTTACAGCCGGTGGAGGAGTACGACACGGTACTGCTGGCGGTCCTGTGGTACCCCGCCAGTGTCCTCTCCAGCTCAGCTGATGGTTCTCTGATTCCGTTACAGCCGGTGGAGGAGTACGACACGGTACTGCTGGCGGTCCTGTGGTACCCCGACAGTGTCCTCTCCAGCTCAGCTGATGGTTCTCTGATTCCGTTACAGCCGGTGGAGGAGTACGACACGGTACTGCTGGCGGTCCTGTGGTACCCCGACAGTGTCCTCTCCAGCTCAGCTGATGGTTCTCTGATTCCGTCACAGCCGGTGGAGGAGTACGACACGGTACTGCTGGCGGTCCTGTGGTACCCCGACAGTGTCCTCTCCAGCTCAGCTGATGGTTCTCTGATTCCGTTACAGCCGGTGGAGGAGTACGACACGGTACTGCTGGCGGTCCTGTGGTACCCCGACAGTGTCCTCTCCAGCTCAGCTGATGGTTTTCTGATTCCGTTACAGCCGGTGGAGGAGTACGACACGGTACTGCTGGCGGTCCTGTGGTACCCCGACAGTGTCCTCTCCAGCTCAGATGATGGTTCTCTGATTCCGTCACAGCCGGTGGAGGAGTACGACACGGTACTGCTGGCGGTCCTGTGGTACCCCGACAGTGTCCTCTCCAGCTCAGCTGATAGTTCTCTGATTCCGTTACAGCTGGTGGAGGAGTACGACACGGTACTGCTGGCGGTCCTGTGGTACCCCGCCTGTCCCCCGACAGTGTCCTCTCCAGCTCAGCTGATGGTTCTCTGATTCCGTCACAGCCGGTGGAGGAGTACGACACGGTACTGCTGGCGGTCCTGTGGTACCCCGACAGTGTCCTCTCCAGCTCAGCTGATGGTTCTCTGATTCCGTCACAGCCGGTGGAAGAGTACGACACGGTACTGCTGGCGGTCCTGTGGTACCCCGACAGTGTCCTCTCCAGCTCAGCTGATGGTTCTCTGATTCCGTCACAGCTGGTGGAGGAGTACGACACGGTACTGCTGGCGGTCCTGTGGTACCCCGACAGTGTCCTCTCCAGCTCAGCTGATGGTTCTCTGATTCCGTTTCAGCCGGTGGAGGAGTACGACACGGTACTGCTGGCGGTCCTGTGGTACCCCGACAGTGTCCTCTCCAGCTCAGCTGATGGTTCTCTGATTCCGTCACAGCCGGTGGAGGAGTACGACACGGTACTGCTGGCGGTCCTGTGGTACCCCGCCTGTCCCCCGACAGTGTCCTCTCCAGCTCAGCTGACAGTCCTCTGATTCCGTCACAGCTGGTGGAGGAGTACGACACGGTACTGCTGGCGGTCCTGTGGTACCCCGACAGTGTCCTCTCCAGCTCAGCTGATGGTTCTCTGATTCCGTCACAGCCGGTGGAGGAGTACGACACGGTACTGCTGGCGGTCCTGTGGTACCCCGACAGTGTCCTCTCCAGCTCAGCTGACAGTCCTCTGATTCCGTCACAGCCGGTGGAGGAGTACGACACGGTACTGCTGGCGGTCCTGTGGTACCCCGACAGTGTCCTCTCCAGCTCAGCTGACAGTCCTCTGATTCCGTCACAGCTGGTGGAGGAGTACGACACGGTACTGCTGGCGGTCCTGTGGTACCCCGACAGTGTCCTCCCCAGCTCAGCTGACAGTCCTCTGATTCCGTTACAGCCGGTGGAGGAGTACGACACGGTACTGCTGGCGGTTCTGTGGTACCCCGACAGTGTCCTCTCCAACTCAGCTGACAGTCCTCTGATTTCGTCACAGCTGGTGGAGGAGTACGACACGGTACTGCTGGCGGTCCTGTGGTACCCCGACAGTGTCCTCTCCAGCTGAGCTGATGGTTCTCTGATTCCGTCACAGCCGGTGGAGGAGTACGACACGGTACTGCTGGCGGTCCTGTGGTACCCCGACAGTGTCCTCTCCAGCTCAGCTGACAGTCCTCTGATTCCGTCACAGCTGGTGGAGGAGTACGACACGGTACTGCTGGCGGTCCTGTGGTACCCCGACAGTGTCCTCTCCAGCTCAGCTGATGGTTCTCTGATTGCGTCACAGCTGGTGGAGGAGTACGACACGGTACTGCTGGCGGTCCTGTGGTACCCCGACAGTGTCCTCTCCAGCTCAGCTGATGGTTCTCTGATTCCGTTACAGCCGGTGGAGGAGCACGACACGGTACTGCTGGCGGTCCTGTGGTACCCCGACAGTGTCCTCTCCAGCTCAGCTGACAGTCCTCTGATTCCGTTACAGCTGGTGGAGGAGTACGACACGGTACTGCTGGCGGTCCTGTGGTCCCCCGACAGTGTCCTCCAGCTCAGCTGATGGTTCTCTGATTCCGTTACAGCCGGTGGAGGAGCACGACACGGTACTGCTGGCGGTCCTGTGGTACCCCGACAGTGTCCTCTCCAGCTCAGCTGACAGTCCTCTGATTCCGTTACAGCTGGTGGAGGAGTACGACACGGTACTGCTGGCGGTCCTGTGGTCCCCCGACAGTGTCCTCCAGCTCAGCTGATGGTTCTCTGATTCCGTCACAGCCGGTGGAGGAGTACGACACGGTACTGCTGGCGGTCCTGTGGTACCCCGCCTGTCCCCCGACAGTGTCCTCTCCAGCTCAGCTGACAGTCCTCTGATTCCGTCACAGCCGGTGGCGGAGTACGACACGGTACTGCTGGCGGTCCTGTGGTACCCCGACAGTGTCCTCTCCAGCTCAGCTGATGGTTATCTGATTCCGTCACAGCTGGTGGAGGAGTACGACACGGTACTGCTGGCGGTCCTGTGGTACCCCGACAGTGTCCTCTCCAGCTCAGCTGATGGTCCTCTGATTCCGTCACAGCCGGTGGAGGAGTACGACACGGTACTGCTGGCGGTCCTGTGGTACCCCGCCCGTCCCCCGACAGTGTCCTCTCCAGCTCAGCTGACAGTCCTCTGATTCCGTTACAGCCGGTGGAGGAGTACGACACGGTACTGCTGGCGGTCCTGTGGTACCCCGACAGTGTCCTCTCCAGCTCAGCTGACAGTCCTCTGATTCCGTCACAGCCGGTGGAGGAGTACGACACGGTACTGCTGGCGGTCCTGTGGTACCCCGACAGTGTCCTCTCCAGCTCAGCTGATGGTTCTCTGATTCCGTCACAGCCGGTGGAGGAGTACGACACGGTACTGCTGGCGGTCCTGTGGTACCCCGCCAGTGTCCTCCCCAGCTCAGCTGATGGTTCTCTGATTCCGTTACAGCCGGTGGGGGAGTACGACACGGTACTGCTGGCGGTCCTGTGGTACCCCGACAGTGTCCTCTCCAGCTCAGCTGATGGTTCTCTGATTCCGTTACAGCCGGTGGAGGAGTACGACACGGTACTGCTGGCGGTCCTGTGGTACCCCGCCAGTGTCCTCTCCAGCTCAGCTGATGGTTCTCTGATTCCGTTACAGCCGGTGGAGGAGTACGACACGGTACTGCTGGCGGTCCTGTGGTACCCCGACAGTGTCCTCTCCAGCTCAGCTGATGGTTCTCTGATTCCGTTACAGCCGGTGGAGGAGTACGACACGGTACTGCTGGCGGTCCTGTGGTACCCCGACAGTGTCCTCTCCAGCTCAGCTGATGGTTCTCTGATTCCGTCACAGCCGGTGGAGGAGTACGACACGGTACTGCTGGCGGTCCTGTGGTACCCCGACAGTGTCCTCTCCAGCTCAGCTGATGGTTCTCTGATTCCGTTACAGCCGGTGGAGGAGTACGACACGGTACTGCTGGCGGTCCTGTGGTACCCCGACAGTGTCCTCTCCAGCTCAGCTGATGGTTCTCTGATTCCGTTACAGCCGGTGGAGGAGTACGACACGGTACTGCTGGCGGTCGGCCGCGACCCGGACACACAACGGCTCGGCCTCGACAAACTCGGCGTCGACGTGGACCAGCGGTCCGGCAAGATCATCACCCACAACGACCAGACGTCTGTGGACAACATATACGCCATCGGCGACATAGTGCAGGTCCGTGGGGGGGGGGGGGGGGGGGGGGCGACGGCAGATATGTAGGCTGTGGAGTTACCAGGGTGAAAGTGTCGCACCGGGGATTTATTGTTTTTAGATGGTGTCTGTTTAACTTTTGAGTAGATCACTGGCACTGAAGGTGATGCTTTCGATCACTCATTGGTGCCCCAAGCAGCGGAAGCTTTATTTGAGCAAGTTTTCTGTTTGTATACTCCGATTAGCTGTCAGCATGTTACACTGTGCTGACTAATGACGGTGCTGACATCAGCCCGTGGTGGGTCGGGACTCGGGTACCGCAGTGTGAGTACGTGCCGACTGTCTCCCGTCCCGTGGTGGGACCACAGTGTGAGAGTACGTGCCGGCTGTCTCCCGCCCCGTGGTGGGACCGCAGTGTGAGAGTACGTGCCGGCTGTCTCCCGTCCCGTGGTGGGACCACAGTGTGTGAGTACGTGCCGGCTGTCTCCCGCCCCGTGGTGGGACCGCAGTGTGAGAGTACGTGCCGGCTGTCTCCCGTCCCGTGGTGGGACCGCAGTGTGAGAGTACGTGCCGGCTGTCTCCCGCCCCGTGGTGGGACCGCAGTGTGTGAGTACGTGCCGACTGTCTCCCGCCCCGTGGTGGGTCGGGTACCGCAGTGTGAGTACGTGCCGGCTGTCTCCCGCCCCGTGGTGGGTCGGGTACCGCAGTGTGAGAGTACGTGCCGGCTGTCTCCCGCCCCGTGGTGGGACCGCAGTGTGAGAGTACGTGCCGGCTGTCACCCGCCTCGTGGTGGGTCGGGTACCACAGTGTGAGAGTACGTGCCGGCTGTCTCCCGCCCCGTGGTGGGACCGCAGTGTGAGAGTACGTGCCGGCTGTCACCCGCCTCGTGGTGGGTCGGGTACCACAGTGTGAGAGTACGTGCCGGCTGTCTCCCGCCCCGTGGTGGGACCGTAGTGTGAGAGTACGTGCCGGCTGTCACCCGCCCCGTGGTGGGTCGGGTACCACAGTGTGAGAGTACGTGCCGGCTGTCTCCCGCCCCGTGGTGGGACCGCAGTGTGAGAGTACGTGCCGGCTGTCTCCCGTCCCGTGGTGGGTCGGGTACCGCAGTGTGAGAGTACGTGCCGGCTGTCTCCCGCCCCGTGGTGGGTCGGGTACCACAGTGTGAGAGTACGTGCCGGCTGTCTCCCGCCCCGTGGTGGGACCGCAGTGTGAGAGTACGTGCCGGCTGTCTCCCGTCCCGTGGTGGGTCGGGTACCGCAGTGTGAGAGTACGTGCCGGCTGTCTCCCGCCCCGTGGTGGGTCGGGTACCGCAGTGTGAGAGTACGTGCCGACTGTCTCCCGCCCCGTGGTGGGTCGGGTACCGCAGTGTGAGAGTACGTGCCGACTGTCTCCCGTCCCGTGGTGGGTCGGGTACCGCAGTGTGAGAGTACGTGCCGACTGTCTCCCGTCCCGTGGTGGGTCGGGTACCGCAGTGTGAGAGTACGTGCCGGCTGTCTCCCGCCCCGTGGTGGGTCGGGTACCGCAGTGTGAGAGTACGTGCCGGCTGTCTCCCGCCCCGTGGTGGGACCGCAGTGTGAGAGTACGTGCCGGCTGTCACCCGCCCCGTGGTGGGTCGGGTACCACAGTGTGAGAGTACGTGCCGGCTGTCTCCCGCCCCGTGGTGGGTCGGGTACCGCAGTGTGAGAGTACGTGCCGGCTGTCTCCCGCCCCGTGGTGGGACCGCAGTGTGAGAGTACGTGCCGGCTGTCACCCGCCTCGTGGTGGGTCGGGTACCACAGTGTGAGAGTACGTGCCGGCTGTCACCCGCCCCGTGGTGGGTCGGGTACCACAGTGTGAGAGTACGTGCCGGCTGTCTCCCGCCCCGTGGTGGGTCGGGTACCACAGTGTGAGAGTACGTGCCGGCTGTCTCCCGCCCCGTGGTGGGTCGGGTACCGCAGTGTGAGAGTACGTGCCGGCTGTCTCCCGCCACGTGGTGGGACCGCAGTGTGAGAGTACGTGCCGGCTGTCTCCCGCCACGTGGTGGGACCGCAGTGTGTGAGTACGAGCCGACTGTCTCCCGTGCGTCCCATAGCGATCCTGGGCACTGTATAGCCAAAGTAATCGGTCACTCAGTGTGTCTTCTGCCTGTGGCCCTGTCAACTCCAATTATCATCGCCATCTTCCCAGGGCGCGCCGGAGCTGACTCCAATTATCATCATCATCCTCCCAGGGCGCGCCGGAGCTGACTCCAATTATCATCACCATCCTCCCAGGGCGCGCCGGAGCTGACTCCAATTATCATCACCATCCTCCCAGGGCGCGCCGGAGCTGACTCCAATTATCATCACCATCCTCCCAGGGCGCGCCGGAGCTGACGCCGACGGCGATCGTCGCCGGCCGGCTTCTGGCCGACCGGGTGTTCGGCGGCTCAGACCAGCTGATGGACCTCAGCACCGTACCCACCACCGTGTTCACGCCGCTCGAGTACAGCTGCGTCGGCCTGAGCGAGGAGCGCGCCGCCCAGCTGGCCGGGGAAGACCAGCTCGAGGTGGGTGGAGAGGGGGAAGGGGAGAGGGAGGGGCGAGTCGCCCAGCTGGCCGAGGAAGACCAGCTCGAGGTGTGTGGGAGGGGAGAGGGAGGGGTGGACCGCCCCGCTGGCCGGGGAGGACCAGCTCGAGGTGGGTGGGGAGGGTGAGAGGGAGGGGTGAGCTGGCCGGGGAGGACCAGCTCGAGGTGGGTGGGGAGGGTGAGAGGGAGGGGTGAGCCGCCCAGCTGGCCGGGGAGGACCAGCTCGAGGTGGGTGGGGAGGGGAGAGGGAGGGGTGAGCCGCCCAGCTGGCCGGGGAGGACCAGCTCGAGGTGTGTGGGGAGGGGGAGAGGGAGGGGTGAGCCGCCCAGCTGGCCGGGGAGGACCAGCTCGAGGTGGATGGGGAGGGTGAGGGGAGAGGGAGGGGTGAACCGCCCAGCTGGCCGGGGAGGACCAGCTCGAGGTGGGTGGGGAGGGGACAATGTAATACAATTTATTGATTTAGGTGGGAAATGACACCCAAATATGAATAATTGTCCACTCTCACTCCCCATTTTAGGAGTGAATTTTCCACTCCCAAATTATGAATTGTGATATTGATTCTGACAAAAATATTGGTTAAAAATGCATGATTTCAATGAAAACTACTAGTTTTCATATTCAAAACAGAAATCAATATTGTACCATTTTCTACATAATTGTTCACTCTCATGCTCTTTTTAGCTCGAATTTTCCACTCTGACACCCAAGCAAAATGCAATTTTGGGACACTAGACGGAGACGGAGGGGGGGGGGGGGGGGCGACTCCCGGCTGGCCGGCGAGGGTCAGCTCGAGGTGGGTAGTGAGTGGGACGGAGATTGGGGAACACGCACATCGTCTTGCCACAAGACATCATGTCGACATGAGGTCTGCGTTTACTCCTACCAAATAAGCCAGATACGCTTAACAGTGCCGCCTTGTAAATGTATTTGACAGTGTATGGTAGCTTGAGGGATCATGTGATCCCGGTTGGTGATCCAGCTGGTTAAACTGCGATTGTGCTGAGGATGGCGGTGAAGCCGGCTGATGTGCCGGATCGTGTGATGTGTGATGTGCCGGATCGTGTGATGTGTGATGTGCCGGATCGTGTGATGTGTGATGTGCCGGATCGTGTGATGTGTGATGTGCCGGATCGTGTGATGTGTGATGTGCCGGATCGTGTGATGTGTGATGTGCCGGATCGTGTGATGTGTGATGTGCCGGATCGTGTGATGTGTGATGTGCCGGATCGTGTGATGTGTGATGTGCCGGATCGTGTGATGTGTGATGTGCCGGATCGTGTGATGTGCCGGATCGTGTGATGTGTGATGTGCCGGATCGTGTGATGTGTGATTACCGGATCGTGTGATGTGTGATGTGCCGGATCGTGTGATGTGTGATGTGCCGGATCTGCCAGGTGTACCACGCGTTCTACCGTCCGCTGGAGTTGATCATCCCCGGCCGCGACACGTCCTCCTGCTACATCAAGGCCGTGTGTGAGCGCGACGCGCCGCAGCGCGTGCTCGGCCTGCACTTCATCGGCCCGAACTCCGGCGAGGTGCTGCAGGGATTCTCCGTCGCCATGAGGTGAGGTAGAGCCTGTTACCATAGGATGTGACGAAAATGACATGTGAATACTGTGACACTTTTGGATTACTGATGAATGGGACCAATAGGATAGGGATGTTAAAGGGAGTGTGGATCGCTTATTTGCGGTTTTTGACACTGGTTTATAGCACAGCATTTTCTGAATCGAACCATACCTTTTACTTTTTCCAGATTCACACTAGTAGCTGAGATATTCCAAAGACCCCAGGAATTGGTTGGTAGTAAACCGTTATCGGGTAGACCCCAGAGGGCTTACCACTACTAGAAGCATTGCTAATTACCGAGCGGGCGCGAAGCGCCCGTGAGGTTTCTCGTCAACTTACTAGACAAATTTACATTTGACCCGGCCCGACCCGGCCATATAGACGCTTTTCGGAAGCTAATAACTTTGCAACCACTGCTCCGATTGAGATTGGGTTTTCACCATTGGATAGGACCATCAAATCAATTTGGATTTGAATATGGTGCGTTCTGATGGGGCTGGTACCACAGCGCGTGGCACTCGCAGACGTCGAAATGAACACAAATCATTCTTGATCAAAAATGGTTTGATTTATCTAAGCATTCGTTTTGTATACGCTGAAGCATGCAGCGTTCAGGACGTACTCCCTTTTGGCGTATTCGAGAAAGGAGATCATGTACAATTTAATCAAACTTAATTTTTATGTTGGCATGCATGGAGGCCTGTTAATTTGTATGGGGGACTAAAAGGACTAAACGGACTATGTGTTACTGCCACGTGTGCTCCCGTACCGTTTCATATTTCAAGCCTGTTTTAGCTTTACCAGTGCGCGCCCGCTCGGTCATCGCCAACAAAGGCGTTTTACTGGTATATAATTATCGATACAAATTTGCTAGCATATCGCTAGCGCCGGCCAATAGCATTTCGACGAAACAGCTCGTGAGCGCTGATATCAGCTGCCGAACCGGCTTCGACGGCCATTTTGCTTTTCGACGGTTTGTTAACATTGTTCGTATGGATTGTTTATTTTCTTAGGTGCGCCGTTTTACATAACATCTTCTTCCCTATGATTATAGTGGCGATCGTTTTATCGATATCGAAGCAAAAAAGAATATAAGTGAAAATTCAACTGAAGGGGCTCCAGATGTGAATTTTATCGTATCCAACAATCAAACTAATCAAACTATCTTCTTACCGTAATACAATTTTTTTTTGTCATTCCAAAACAGTAGACACACTCCCTTTAAATGATCACCATTACTGGTCCTTGCTGAGTGATCCCTGTCGCGTGATCCTAACGATTTTGTTCCTCATGATAAAAATGAGAGCTTGGTTGTAAATTTGATGTTACATTGGGTAGGGAAAAGTCCTTAACCCGCGCACTGCAGGGGGGGGGGGGGTTGATTTCCGCCCCCCCTCAGGTTTTTCAAAGATAGCGAAAAAAGCGGCGCGCAGCGCCGCCGGGTTTTGATACACCTGTTAGGACATCAATTGCGCACACTTTGAGAAAAAAAATATGCTCGGGTCATCTCAGGTCAGGTCACCAGACCAGGTCAAGTGACCCCACCACCAAAAATGTTTGCAGTTGTGCCAAAGCCAGATTTTTCACCGATCAGGTTGAAGCTTACAGGATGTCATGAGGGCATCAGTACTTACAATTCGTATAACTCGGAATTTTGATATCGGTGACCTAAGGTCAGGTCAATTTCGTAACCTCCCCATAATAAGTCAATGGGGAAATATACAAATGCTTCCTATTTCAAGGATATGCATGGTACTAGTCCAATTACTTCTGGATCATGTTATTATAGGATATTCTTGATGATCCAAGTGTAAGTTTTGTTCAGTGACCCCTATTGGGTCATTTGAGGTCATGCGAGGTCACCATCACTTTTTTGTCAATAACTCTCGACATAATGAAGATAGAGAAGTAAACCAGACATCAATGTGTTTGTCTCGTCGAGACACGTCTTCCCATATGCAACATGCCCTACTTGGGTCATCACTTGACCTTGACCTTAGGTCAAATTGTTAAATTGACTTAACAAGGTCACCATATACATCATTCAAAGCGCCTTGACAAGATAAACACAATAGCGTAAACAATTTTCCGTTATCTTTATTAAGTAAAAAGTTAATCGCAAAAAACGATTTAGCAAAAAAACGGCATTTTGTTCTTTTTAACCTCTGGAGCCTCAAATATTGACCTGAGATCAAATCTGAGGACACCTTAGCGATAAAAAATTTAACTGGCTGGCGTTTGCCTTTTTCCGTTTGTTTCTAACTATCATCATTTCTGAGATATATGGGAATTTCTGGAGCGATGTCCTAAAACAGGAAAAAACTGGAAAATTTGACCTTTGATGACCTCTGGTGACCTCAATTTTGACCTGACTTAAAAAAAACACTGAATACTTTCGATAGAACATGTATGAAGCTATCACATGCCTTTTTCCGCTTCTCGCTGCGTTGCGTAGTTTTCGAGATCTCAGGGGGGGGGGGGGCGGAAATCACCCCCCCCCCCTGCAGTTCGTGTTCGGCGCAAAGCCCCTGCAGTGCGCGGGTTAATGGTTTGAACTGATCTGGTATTTTGCAGTCCCCATGGTGTACTAACTAGAGCCGTGAATTCGGTTCCAGGGTCTCCGAAAATTTGTCAATTAACTTAAATTATCTTGTCGTTGTTGGAATCCCCATTGAGGTTTAACCCTCGCCCTACGGGGACCGTTTCTCACCTTCGCCCTACGGGGGGGGGGGGGGGGGCTGACAGCCCCCTGTCAACTTCCAAACCAAGCAACATAGAGCAATGCGGTAAGAACCAGCATGTCTGTCATGAGAGGAATCTAACAGTATGCGATTTTTAGGTTTCAGGTCAACGGGTGATCTTCCAGGTCAAGTGAATGATCTAAGCTCGACCATGTCCAAAAATAACGATTTTGTCTGTCCGTCGTCATTACCAAAGTTATGAGTATAATACAATTTGGTTAGCGTCAACATATTGGTCGTTGTATTAGCTATCTGGCAATATATCGATTTGTAGGTCTGGGCCAGTTAATGAACTCTTAGGTCACGGAAATTGTCACCATAAATGAGAATTGCTATGCGATTTGCATTACAGCACATGTGCAGGGCGCTTAGTATAACTTTCGAACGGAGAGAGATAGACACCGTAAAAAGTAACGTGTTGCCTGTCATAAGGCAAATCCAGAGGAATCCCATTTTTAGTATCTAGGTCAACTGATGACCTTTGGGGTCAGGTCAATGACCCCTTGGGGTCTGACATGACCTTGACGAAAAGGTCATAGGTCACGATATAATAGTCTTCT
>JAXIVJ010010568.1:12500-46687 GCA_036785665.1 Chirona hameri | reverse complement strand
CAGCAGGAACTCCTGAAAACGGCCGACAGGTGTCAGTGCTGTCGGGTAGTTCACTGCGCGGCCGCCAGGCGGCAGCGAGTCACGAGCACTGAACTCAATAACCACGTCACGAGGCACGAGGGACGCTGCGCCGCTGCGCCGCTGCGCCGCTGCGCCGCTGCGCCGCGCCCGGCCCCTGGACTGGGAGCGACAGCGAGGGGCGGCGTCCCTCGGCAACACCGTACCTAGCGACATGCCGCGATGCACGTGCCCTCCCGCACCACGATCGCTGCTATCGCAGCCTCGTCTGACCTTTCGCGCCGCCGGTGGGCCATTTCGGCCCGGCCGCCGCAGCGCTAACTACATTCCCGCCACGCCGTCGATTTCCATTGGAAAATGTGGCGCCATTCTCCGGCCCATTTGTCCACAGATAGCTCGGGGAGGGCCGCGGCCCCGGAGGTGGCCCGGAGGCGTCCCGGAGGTGGCCCGGAAGCGCCCCGGAGGTGGCCCGGAGGTGGCCCGGAGGCGCCCCGGAGGCGGCCCCGGAGGTGGCCCACGGGTCGGGAAGGCGAGAGGCGCTGACATTCACGCACCACTGGCGGTGTTAGACGGACGTCCAGTGGTCTCCACTGCGGGCACCACTGGCGGTGTTAGACGGACGTCCAGTGGTCTCCACTGCGGGCACCACTGGCGGTGTTAGACAGACGTCCAGTGGTCTCCACTGCGGGCACCACTGGCGGTGTTAGACAGACGTCCAGTGGTCTCCACTGCGGGCACCACTGGCGGTGTTAGACGGACGTCCAGTGGTCTCCACTGCGGGCACCACTGGCGGTGTTAGACAGACGTCCAGTGGTCTCCACTGCGGGCACCACTGGCGGTGTTAGACGGACGTCCAGTGGTCTCCACTGCGGGCACCACTGGCGGTGTTAGACAGACGTCCAGTGGTCTCCACTGCGGGCACCACTGGCGGTGTTAGACGGACGTCCAGTGGTCTCCACTGCGGGCACCACTGGCGGTGTTAGATAGACGTCCAGTGGTCTCCACTGCGGGCACCACTGGCGGTGTTAGACGGACGTCCAGTGGTCTCCACTGCGGGCACCACTGGCGGTGTTAGATAGACGTCCAGTGGTCTCCACTGCGGGCACCACTGGCGGTGTTAGATAGACGTCCAGTGGTCTCCACTGCGGGCACCACTGGCGGTGTTAGACAGACGTCCAGTGGTCTCCACTGCGGGCACCACTGGCGGTGTTAGACGGACGTCCAGTGGTCTCCACTGCGGGCACCACTGGCGGTGTTAGACAGACGTCCAGTGGTCTCCACTGCGGGCACCACTGGCGGTGTTAGACGGACGTCCAGTGGTCTCCACTGCGGGCACCACTGGCGGTGTTAGACAGACGTCCAGTGGTCTCCACTGTGGGCACCACTGGCGGTGTTAGACGGACGTCCAGTGGTCTCCACTGCGGGCACCACTGGCGGTGTTAGATAGACGTCCAGTGGTCTCCACTGCGGGCACCACTGGCGGTGTTAGACGGACGTCCAGTGGTCTCCACTGTGGGGACAGCGGTGGAGACAGCGGCACTGCGAGGGAATACAGGTCTACCAGTTACCGCAGAAGCATACGGGTCTACCAGTTACCGCAGAAGCATACGGGTTTACAGTCACCCGCAGGGGTATACAGAAAGACAGAAATACAGTATACAGAAATACAGTATACAGAAAGACAGAAATACAGTATACAGAAAGACAGAAATACAGTATACAGAAAGACAGAAATACAGTATACAGAAATACAGAAATACAGTATACAGAAAGACAGAAATACAGTATACAGAAAGACAGAAATACAGTATACAGAAATACAGTATACAGAAAGACAGAAATACAGTATACAGAAAGACAGAAATACAGTATACAGAAAGACAGAAATACAGTATACAGAAAGACAGAAATACAGTATACAGAAAGACAGAAATACAGTATACAGAAAGACAGAAATACAGTATACAGAAAGACAGAAATACAGTATACAGAAAGACAGAAATACAGTATACAGAAAGACAGAAATACAGTATACAGAAAGACAGAAATACAGTATACAGAAAGACAGAAATACAGTATACAGAAAGACAGAAATACAGTATACAGAAAGACAGAAATACAGTATACAGAAAGACAGAAATACAGTATACAGAAAGACAGAAATACAGTATACAGAAAGACAGAAATACAGTATACAGAAAGACAGAAATACAGTATACAGAAAGACAGAAATACAGTATACAGAAAGACAGAAATACAGTATACAGAAAGACAGAAATACAGTATACAGAAAGACAGAAATACAGTATACAGAAAGACAGAAATACAGTATACAGAAAGACAGAAATACAGTATACAGAAAGACAGAAATACAGTATACAGAAAGACAGAAATACAGTATACAGAAAGACAGAAATACAGTATACAGAAAGACAGAAATACAGTATACAGAAAGACAGAAATACAGTATACAGAAAGACAGAAATACAGTATACAGAAAGACAGAAATACAGTATACAGAAAGACAGAAATACAGTATACAGAAAGACAGAAATACAGTATACAGAAATACAGAAATACAGTATACAGAAATACAGTATACAGAAATACAGTATACAGAAATACAGTATACAGAAATACAGTATACAGAAATACAGTATACAGAAATACAGTATACAGAAATACAGTATACAGAAATACAGTATACAGAAATACAGTATACAGAAAGACAGAAATACAATATACAGAAATACAGAAATACAGTATACAGAAATACAGTATACAGAAATACAGTATACAGAAATACAGTATACAGAAAGACAGAAATACAGAAAGACAGAAATACAGTATACAGAAAGACAGAAATACAATATACAGAAATACAGAAATACAGTATACAGAAATACAGTATACAGAAATACAGTATACAGAAATACAGTATACAGAAAGACAGAAATACAGAAAGACAGAAATACAGAAATACAGTATACAGAAATACAGTATACAGAAATACAGTATACAGAAATACAGTATACAGAAATACAGTATACAGAAAGACAGAAATACAGAAATACAGTATACAGAAATACAGTATACAGAAATACAGTATACAGAAATACAGTATACAGAAATACAGTATACAGAAATACAGTATACAGAAATACAGTATACAGAAATACAGTATACAGAAATACAGTATACAGAAATACAGTATACAGAAATACAGTATACAGAAATACAGTATACAGAAATACAGTATACAGAAATACAGTATACAGAAATACAGTATACAGAAATACAGTATACAGAAAGACAGAAAGACAGAAATACAGTATACAGAAATACAGTATACAGAAATACAGTATACAGAAATACAGTATACAGAAATACAGTATACAGAAATACAGTATACAGAAATACAGTATACAGAAATACAGTATACAGAAATACAGTATACAGAAATACAGTATACAGAAATACAGTATACAGAAATACAGTATACAGAAATACAGTATACAGAAATACAGTATACAGAAATACAGTATACAGAAATACAGTATACAGAAATACAGTATACAGAAATACAGTATACAGAAATACAGTATACAGAAATACAGTATACAGAAATACAGTATACAGAAATACAGTATACAGAAATACAGTATACAGAAATACAGTATACAGAAATACAGTATACAGAAATACAGTATACAGAAATACAGTATACAGAAATACAGTATACAGAAATACAGTATACAGAAATACAGTATACAGAAATACAGTATACAGAAATACAGTATACAGAAATACAGTATACAGAAATACAGTATACAGAAATACAGAAAGACAGAAATACAGTATACAGAAATACAGTATACAGAAATACAGAAAGACAGAAATACAGTATACAGAAATACAGAAAGACAGAAATACAGAAATACAGAAATACAGAAAGACAGAAACGCAGAAATACAGTATACAGAAATACAGAAAGACAGAAATACAGTATACAGAAATACAGAAAGACAGAAATACAGAAATACAGAAATACAGAAAGACAGAAACGCAGAAATACAGTATACAGAAATACAGAAAGACAGAAATACAGTATACAGAAATACAGAAAGACAGAAATACAGAAATACAGAAATACAGAAAGACAAACGCAGAAATACAGTATACAGAAATACAGTATACAGAAATACAGAAAGACAGAAATACAGTATACAGAAATACAGAAAGACAGAAATACAGAAATACAGAAATACAGAAAGACAGAAACGCAGAAATACAGTATACAGAACTACAGAAAGACAGAAATACAGTATACAGAAATACAGAAAGACAGAAATACAGAAATACAGAAATACAGAAATACAGTATACAGAAATACAGTATACAGAAATACAGAAAGACAGAAATACAGAAATACAGTATACAGAAATACAGAAATACAGTATACAGAAATACAGTATACAGAAATACAGAAATACAGAAATACAGTATACAGAAATACAGTATACAGAAATACAGTATACAGAAATACAGAAATACAGAAATACAGAAATACAGAAATACAGAAATACAGTATACAGAAATACAGAAATACAGTATACAGAAATACAGTATACAGAAAGACAGAAATACAGTATACAGAAATACAGAAATACAGTATACAGAAATACAGTATACAGAAATACAGTATACAGAAATACAGTATACAGAAATACAGTATACAGAAATACAGTATACAGAAATACAGTATACAGAAATACAGTATACAGAAATACAGTATACAGAAATACAGTATACAGAAATACAGTATACAGAAAGACAGAAATACAATATACAGAAATACAGAAATACAGTATACAGAAATACAGTATACAGAAATACAGTATACAGAAATACAGTATACAGAAAGACAGAAATACAGAAAGACAGAAAGACAGAAATACAGAAAGACAGAAATACAGTATACAGAAAGACAGAAATACAATATACAGAAATACAGAAATACAGTATACAGAAAGACAGAAATACAGTATACAGAAAGACAGAAATACAGTATACAGAAAGACAGAAATACAGTATACAGAAAGACAGAAATACAGTATACAGAAAGACAGAAATACAGTATACAGAAAGACAGAAATACAGTATACAGAAATACAGAAATACAGTATACAGAAAGACAGAAATACAGTATACAGAAAGACAGAAATACAGTATACAGAAATACAGTATACAGAAAGACAGAAATACAGTATACAGAAAGACAGAAATACAGTATACAGAAAGACAGAAATACAGTATACAGAAAGACAGAAATACAGTATACAGAAAGACAGAAATACAGTATACAGAAAGACAGAAATACAGTATACAGAAAGACAGAAATACAGTATACAGAAAGACAGAAATACAGTATACAGAAAGACAGAAATACAGTATACAGAAAGACAGAAATACAGTATACAGAAAGACAGAAATACAGTATACAGAAAGACAGAAATACAGTATACAGAAAGACAGAAATACAGTATACAGAAAGACAGAAATACAGTATACAGAAAGACAGAAATACAGTATACAGAAAGACAGAAATACAGTATACAGAAAGACAGAAATACAGTATACAGAAAGACAGAAATACAGTATACAGAAAGACAGAAATACAGTATACAGAAAGACAGAAATACAGTATACAGAAAGACAGAAATACAGTATACAGAAATACAGTATACAGAAATACAGTATACAGAAATACAGTATACAGAAATACAGTATACAGAAATACAGTATACAGAAATACAGTATACAGAAATACAGTATACAGAAATACAGTATACAGAAATACAGTATACAGAAATACAGTATACAGAAAGACAGAAATACAATATACAGAAATACAGAAATACAGTATACAGAAATACAGTATACAGAAATACAGTATACAGAAATACAGTATACAGAAAGACAGAAATACAGAAAGACAGAAATACAGTATACAGAAAGACAGAAATACAATATACAGAAATACAGAAATACAGTATACAGAAATACAGTATACAGAAATACAGTATACAGAAATACAGTATACAGAAAGACAGAAATACAGAAAGACAGAAATACAGAAATACAGTATACAGAAATACAGTATACAGAAATACAGTATACAGAAATACAGTATACAGAAATACAGTATACAGAAAGACAGAAATACAGAATACAGAAATACAGTATACAGAAATACAGTATACAGAAAGACAGAAATACAGAAATACAGTATACAGAAATACAGTATACAGAAATACAGTATACAGAAATACAGTATACAGAAATACAGTATACAGAAATACAGTATACAGAAATACAGTATACAGAAATACAGTATACAGAAATACAGTATACAGAAAGACAGAAAGACAGAAATACAGTATACAGAAATACAGTATACAGAAATACAGTATACAGAAATACAGTATACAGAAATACAGTATACAGAAATACAGTATACAGAAATACAGTATACAGAAATACAGTATACAGAAATACAGTATACAGAAATACAGTATACAGAAATACAGTATACAGAAATACAGTATACAGAAATACAGTATACAGAAATACAGTATACAGAAATACAGTATACAGAAATACAGTATACAGAAATACAGTATACAGAAATACAGTATACAGAAATACAGTATACAGAAATACAGTATACAGAAATACAGTATACAGAAATACAGTATACAGAAAGACAGAAATACAATATACAGAAATACAGAAATACAGTATACAGAAATACAGTATACAGAAATACAGTATACAGAAATACAGTATACAGAAAGACAGAAATACAGAAAGACAGAAATACAGTATACAGAAAGACAGAAATACAATATACAGAAATACAGAAATACAGTATACAGAAAGACAGAAATACAGTATACAGAAAGACAGAAATACAGTATACAGAAAGACAGAAATACAGTATACAGAAAGACAGAAATACAGTATACAGAAAGACAGAAATACAGTATACAGAAAGACAGAAATACAGTATACAGAAATACAGAAATACAGTATACAGAAAGACAGAAATACAGTATACAGAAATACAGTATACAGAAAGACAGAAATACAGTATACAGAAAGACAGAAATACAGTATACAGAAAGACAGAAATACAGTATACAGAAAGACAGAAATACAGTATACAGAAAGACAGAAATACAGTATACAGAAAGACAGAAATACAGTATACAGAAAGACAGAAATACAGTATACAGAAAGACAGAAATACAGTATACAGAAAGACAGAAATACAGTATACAGAAAGACAGAAATACAGTATACAGAAAGACAGAAATACAGTATACAGAAAGACAGAAATACAGTATACAGAAAGACAGAAATACAGTATACAGAAAGACAGAAATACAGTATACAGAAAGACAGAAATACAGTATACAGAAAGACAGAAATACAGTATACAGAAAGACAGAAATACAGTATACAGAAAGACAGAAATACAGTATACAGAAAGACAGAAATACAGTATACAGAAAGACAGAAATACAGTATACAGAAAGACAGAAATACAGTATACAGAAAGACAGAAATACAGTATACAGAAAGACAGAAATACAGTATACAGAAAGACAGAAATACAGTATACAGAAATACAGTATACAGAAATACAGTATACAGAAATACAGTATACAGAAATACAGTATACAGAAATACAGTATACAGAAATACAGTATACAGAAATACAGTATACAGAAATACAGTATACAGAAATACAGTATACAGAAATACAGTATACAGAAAGACAGAAATACAATATACAGAAATACAGAAATACAGTATACAGAAATACAGTATACAGAAATACAGTATACAGAAATACAGTATACAGAAAGACAGAAATACAGAAAGACAGAAATACAGTATACAGAAAGACAGAAATACAATATACAGAAATACAGAAATACAGTATACAGAAATACAGTATACAGAAATACAGTATACAGAAATACAGTATACAGAAAGACAGAAATACAGAAAGACAGAAATACAGAAATACAGTATACAGAAATACAGTATACAGAAATACAGTATACAGAAATACAGTATACAGAAATACAGTATACAGAAATACAGTATACAGAAAGACAGAAATACAGAAATACAGTATACAGAAATACAGTATACAGAAATACAGTATACAGAAATACAGTATACAGAAATACAGTATACAGAAATACAGTATACAGAAATACAGTATACAGAAATACAGTATACAGAAATACAATATACAGAAATACAGTATACAGAAACACAGTATACAGAAATACAGTATACAGAAAGACAGAAAGACAGAAATACAGTATACAGAAATACAGTATACAGAAATACAGTATACAGAAATACAGTATACAGAAATACAGTATACAGAAATACAGTATACAGAAATACAGTATACAGAAATACAGTATACAGAAATACAGTATACAGAAATACAGTATACAGAAATACAGTATACAGAAATACAGTATACAGAAATACAGTATACAGAAATACAGTATACAGAAATACAGTATACAGAAATACAGTATACAGAAATACAGTATACAGAAATACAGTATACAGAAATACAGTATACAGAAATACAGTATACAGAAATACAGTATACAGAAATACAGTATACAGAAATACAGTATACAGAAATACAGTATACAGAAATACAGTATACAGAAATACAGTATACAGAAATACAGTATACAGAAATACAGAAAGACAGAAATACAGTATACAGAAATACAGAAAGACAGAAATACAGTATACAGAAATACAGAAAGACAGAAATACAGAAATACAGAAATACAGAAAGACAGAAAGACAGAAACGCAGAAATACAGTATACAGAAATACAGAAAGACAGAAATACAGTATACAGAAATACAGAAAGACAGAAATACAGAAATACAGAAATACAGAAAGACAGAAACGCAGAAATACAGTATACAGAAATACAGAAAGACAGAAATACAGTATACAGAAATACAGAAAGACAGAAATACAGAAATACAGAAATACAGAAAGACAGAAACGCAGAAATACAGTATACAGAAATACAGTATACAGAAATACAGAAAGACAGAAATACAGTATACAGAAATACAGAAAGACAGAAATACAGAAATACAGAAATACAGAAAGACAGAAACGCAGAAATACAGTATACAGAACTACAGAAAGACAGAAATACAGTATACAGAAATACAGAAAGACAGAAATACAGAAATACAGAAATACAGAAATACAGTATACAGAAATACAGTATACAGAAATACAGAAAGACAGAAATACAGAAATACAGTATACAGAAATACAGAAATACAGTATACAGAAATACAGTATACAGAAATACAGAAATACAGAAATACAGTATACAGAAATACAGTATACAGAAATACAGTATACAGAAATACAGAAATACAGAAATACAGAAATACAGAAATACAGTATACAGAAATACAGTATACAGAAATACAGTATACAGAAAGACAGAAATACAGTATACAGAAATACAGAAATACAGTATACAGAAATACAGTATACAGAAATACAGTATACAGAAATACAGTATACAGAAATACAGTATACAGAAATACAGTATACAGAAATACAGTATACAGAAATACAGTATACAGAAATACAGTATACAGAAAGACAGAAATACAATATACAGAAATACAGAAATACAGTATACAGAAATACAGTATACAGAAATACAGTATACAGAAAGACAGAAATACAGAAAGACAGAAATACAGTATACAGAAAGACAGAAATACAATATACAGAAATACAGAAATACAGTATACAGAAATACAGTATACAGAAATACAGTATACAGAAATACAGTATACAGAAAGACAGAAATACAGAAAGACAGAAATACAGAAATACAGTATACAGAAATACAGTATACAGAAATACAGTATACAGAAATACAGTATACAGAAATACAGTATACAGAAAGACAGAAATACAGAAATACAGTATACAGAAATACAGTATACAGAAATACAGTATACAGAAATACAGTATACAGAAATACAGTATACAGAAATACAGTATACAGAAATACAGTATACAGAAATACAGTATACAGAAATACAGTATACAGAAATACAGTATACAGAAATACAGTATACAGAAATACAGTATACAGAAAGACAGAAAGACAGAAATACAGTATACAGAAATACAGTATACAGAAATACAGTATACAGAAATACAGTATACAGAAATACAGTATACAGAAATACAGTATACAGAAATACAGTATACAGAAATACAGTATACAGAAATACAGCATACAGAAATACAGCATACAGAAATACAGTATACAGAAACACAGTATACAGAAATACAGTATACAGAAATACAGTATACAGAAATACAGTATACAGAAATACAGTATACAGAAATACAGTATACAGAAATACAGTATACAGAAATACAGTATACAGAAATACAGTATACAGAAATACAGTATACAGAAATACAGTATACAGAAATACAGTATACAGAAATACAGAAAGACAGAAATACAGTATACAGAAATACAGTATACAGAAATACAGAAAGACAGAAATACAGTATACAGAAATACAGAAAGACAGAAATACAGAAATACAGAAATACAGAAAGACAGAAACGCAGAAATACAGTATACAGAAATACAGAAAGACAGAAATACAGTATACAGAAATACAGAAAGACAGAAATACAGAAATACAGAAATACAGAAAGACAGAAACGCAGAAATACAGTATACAGAAATACAGAAAGACAGAAATACAGTATACAGAAATACAGAAAGACAGAAATACAGAAATACAGAAATACAGAAAGACAGAAACGCAGAAATACAGTATACAGAAATACAGAAAGACAGAAATACAGTATACAGAAATACAGAAAGACAGAAATACAGAAATACAGAAATACAGAAAGACAGAAACGCAGAAATGCAGTATACAGAACTACAGAAAGACAGAAATACAGTATACAGAAATACAGAAAGACAGAAATACAGAAATACAGAAATACAGAAATACAGTATACAGAAATACAGTATACAGAAATACAGAAAGACAGAAATACAGAAATACAGTATACAGAAATACAGAAATACAGTATACAGAAATACAGTATACAGAAATACAGAAATACAGAAATACAGTATACAGAAATACAGTATACAGAAATACAGTATACAGAAATACAGAAATACAGAAATACAGAAATACAGAAATACAGAAATACAGTATACAGAAATACAGAAATACAGTATACAGAAATACAGTATACAGAAATACAGTATACAGAAATACAGAAATACAGAAATACAGTATACAGAAATACAGAAATACAGTATACAGAAATACAGAAATACAGTATACAGAAATACAGAAAGACAGAAATACAGTATACAGAAATACAGTATACAGAAAGACAAATACAGTATACAGAAATACAGTATACAGAAAGACAGAAATACAGTATACAGAAATACAGTATACAGAAAGACAGAAATACAGTATACAGAAATACAGAAATACAGTATACAGAAATACAGTATACAGAAAGACAGAAATACAGTATACAGAAAGACAGAAATACAGTATACAGAAAGACAGAAATACAGTATACAGAAATACAGTATACAGAAATACAGTATACAGAAAGACAGAAATACAGTATACAGAAAGACAGAAATACAGTATACAGAAAGACAGAAATACAGTATACAGAAATACAGTATACAGAAATACAGTATACAGAAAGACAGAAATACAGTATACAGAAAGACAGAAATACAGTATACAGAAAGACAGAAATACAGTATACAGAAATACAGTATACAGAAATACAGTATACAGAAAGACAGAAATACAGTATACAGAAAGACAGAAATACAGTATACAGAAATACAGTATACAGAAATACAGTATACAGAAAAACAGTATACAGAAAGACAGAAATACAGTATACAGAAATACAGTATACAGAAATACAGTATACAGAAATACAGTATACAGAAATACAGTATACAGAAATACAGTATACAGAAATACAGTATACAGAAATACAGTATACAGAAATACAGTATACAGAAATACAGTATACAGAAATACAGTATACAGAAATACAGAAAGACAGAAATACAGAATACAGAAATACAGTATACAGAAATACAGTATACAGAAATACAGTATACAGAAATACAGTATACAGAAATACAGTATACAGAAATACAGCATACAGAAATACAGTATCCAGAAATACAGTATACAGAAATACAATATACAGAAATACAATATACAGAAATACAGTATACAGAAATACAGTATACATAAATACAGTATACAGAAATACAGTATACAGAAATACAGTATACAGAAATACAGTATACAGAAATATAGTATACAGAAATACAGTATACAGAAATACAGTATACAGAAATACAGTATACAGAAATACAGTATACAGAAATACAGTATATAGAAATACAGAAAGAAGAGGTCGCGGACAGAGAAGGGCGCGTGTTTTGAGTGATCGATATTGACTTGCAATTAAAATGAAGAGATCGGTATACGGACGCGTCTAATGATGATCGATACGATGTTGGCTCATTGTATTGACGAGATTGGTATACTGACTTTAGTTGGATGAATTGGGTCCCATGGATCGCTTTGGCCCAATGGAGACGGTGATACCGATTCGGTGCCAGCCGCGCTTTCAAGGACATGTAGCACCGATCGTAGCGGTGAAGTGGGTCAATATTTGACTGTACAAAGATCACTACGAATTATCGACATTATGGACTGGCAGTCAACCACTACTAAATCACGACCACCACACCCTCCTACGACTGGCGGTATAATCTCGGTGGACAGAGGCGCAAGTATGTCCGTCCCCTCCCACACCATGATAGCCCGGCTCCCATCTCCGGCCTGTATTGCGGTCGGTGTCTCCGAGAAGGGTGAGAGGTCGGTCCGTCACACAGATAGACGTTGAGAAGGGTGGGAGGTCGGTCCGTCACACAGGGAGAGACACGTTGCGCCGCAGTACAGGGCAGCGGACCGGTCCCGATCCCGGTCCGGTCCGGTCCGGACCACCAGCCGTCCAGCAGACAGGTGGTCCACAGCAGAATTCGTCACGGGCCGGGCTGGCACATGAGCCATGGGCCGGGCCTCAACCTTAAGGAAATTACTGGGCTCTGGAACGGCCTGGGCTGAGAATGTTGAAATAATGCACGCAAGCTCAGGTCAGAGCTTAACAATATTTTAACCAGCAGCTCCCTCCCACAGCAACACACTGTTGTGGCTGTGGCGCTTTTTAAAGCATAATTGGTTAATTGTTTCACATTTATAGTATACAAGTGGATAGTACAAGTTATACAGTTATAGTACAATGCTAGGATAATTATTGCACATTTTGTGAAAATAATTATATGCCTAATCTGAACGGGCCGGACCGGGCCTGGGCCTCACATTTATTAATTTGACCGGGCCTGGTCCGGGGCTTGGTTTTCATGTGCCCGGGCCGGACTGGGGGTTGGTGGGAACGTGACGAACACAGGTCCACAGGTGAATCATGAGCTGAACAGGTGAATCAGACAGGTCCACATGTGAATCGTGCGGCCTGGACGCCGGTGATCGGTCCGATACTGTGTACTGTGTACCACCAGGCCCGGATCCAGGGGGGGGGCTAGGGCGCACGCCCCCCCCCCCCCATGAGCCCCGGTTGCGCCCATGCCGCGTCATACAAACGCGCCCGTAGGGCGCAACTTTTTGTATGTCGCGCCCTCCCCCCCCCCCCCCCCCCCCCCCCCCCCCCTCTGACCGAAATCCTGGATCCGCGTCTGCCCGACATTGACGACCCGACCGAGCAGTACAGACTTTCCTCCCACCCTCCCACCCTCCCACAACTGCAGCGCTGCGGGATCATACTCCTTGCGCAACAGACCGATCGTACTGAACAGTGCGGATATGCAAGTTAATATTTCGCTAGCGGCGTCTATATGTCGTTTGGCGTCCATCTCCGAAACTTCAGCCAGGGAAATAATGAAGCACGCGCATGAACATCTTAACAGGGCACCTCTTTTCAATCAAGCTGTAAAGGGGTTATTCGTCTTCCGTTGCGGTGTTGTTGAACCGGAGAGCAGTTCGATAATTACAGTAACTGAAATGTGGGGCATGCCGGAGCAGTTCAGAGACCGGAGCAGTTCAGAGACCGGTGCAGTTCAGAGACCGGAACAGTTCAGAGACCGGTGCAGTTCAGAGACCGGAACAGTTCAGAGACCGGTGCAGTTCAGAGACCGGAGCAGTTCAGAGACCGGAGCAGTTCAGAGACCGGAACAGTTCAGAGACCGGAGCAGTTCAGAGACCGGAGCAGTTCAGAGACCGGAGCAGTTCAGAGACCGGAACAGTTCAGAGACCGGTGCAGTTCAGAGACCGGTGCAGTTCAGAGACCGGTGCAGTTCAGAGACCGGAGCAGTTCAGAGACCGGTGCAGTTCAGAGACCGGAGCAGTTCAGAGACCGGAGCAGTTCAGAGACCGGTGCAGTTCAGAGACCGGTGCAGTTCAGAGACCGGAGCAGTTCAGAGACCGGTGCTATTCAGAGACCGGAGCAGTTCAGAGACCGGAGCAGTTCAGAGACCGGTGCAGTTCAGAGACCGGAGCAGTTCAGAGACCGGTGCTATTCAGACCGGTTCGTCTTATCGACTCATCACCAGCCGCTGACTGGCTCTGACCGGCATTTACAGCACGACAGCACATTCCCAGAGCGCTCACAGAACCCCAGACTGCCTACAGAGCTGACAAACGACCACCGAAGCCCGTCGCCGCCCGCCGCCGCCCGCTGGCCGCCCGCCGTCCGGCGCACAGCTTTCACGTGCCAGCCCACCAGTCCGCGTTCCAACGAGCGGCGATTAGTCCGTGCGGTGACCTGAGACCTCAGTCATCAGCTCATCAGGCACGGCTGTCTGTCGGCCCGACGATCTCCCGCGCCTTACGCCGGCACAGTCGGGAGTCAAGAGTCAGCTGAGTCAGCTGAGTACGGGAGTCCACTGAGTCGGAGAAGTCGGCTGAGTCTAGTCGACTGAGTCTCAGCTGAGTTGGCTGAGTCACCGACTCACAAGTCACAGCCCGCGTCCTGACAGCACATCGCCTGGGAGATTGCCTGGCCGCCCTGGTGACCGCCGCCCCGGAGGTCTCACCCCGCGACACCGCCGCCCCGGAGGGTCTCACCGCGCGGCACCGCGTGACCGTCCATCGCCGGCCAGCTGATGTCGGCCGCACCGCGTGCGCAGCGTCACGGACGATGCCGCAGACACCAGCAGGCCGTGTCGCCGACACCAGCAGGCCGTGTCGCCGACACGAGCAGGCCGTGTCGCCGACACGAGCAGGCCGTGTCGGCGACACCAGCAGGCCGTGTCGCCGACACGAGCAGGCCGTGTCGCCGACACGCGCAGGCCGTCTTACCACCGGAACCGCCCCGTGCCCGGACTGTGAGGACCGCCGGACGTGGCGCACCACCGGGACCGCCCCGTGTCCAGACTGAGGCCCGCGGGGCGTGGCGCAACACCGGGACCGCCCCGTGCCCGGACCGTGAGGCCCGCCGGACGGCGGTACTGCACTGCCACCCACGCACGGCGCGTGGCCACGCACAAGGCACGCGCACAAAGTGCACGTGGTCGCGGAGAACAGTCCGGTGCGCTCAGTGCAATGACATGACTGATACGAGTGTATCATTCCTCCATCAGACTGAACACAATGGAAACTCAATGTTAACCCGCGCACTGCAGGGGCTTTGCGCCGAACACGAACTGCAGGGGGGGGGGTTGATTTCCGCCCCCCCCCCCCTGAGATCTCGAAAACTACGCTACGTAGGGAGAAGCGAAAAACAACATTTGATAGCTTGATAGATGTTCTATCGGAAGTATTCAGTAATGGTTTAGGTCAGGTCAAAATTGAGGTCACCAGAGGTCATCAAAGGTCAAATTTTTCAGTTTTTTACTGTTTTAGGACATCGCTCCAGATATTCCCATATATCTCAGAAACTATGCTAATTAGAAACAAACGGAAAAAATAAAACGCCAGCCAGTGAAATTTTCAATCCCTAAGGTGTCCTCAAATTTGATCTCAGGTCAATATTTGAGGCTCCAGAGGTCAAAAAAGGGGAAAATGCCGTTTTTTTTGTTGCTAAATCGTGTTTCGCTATTAACTTTTTACCTAAAACATATAACGAAAAACTGTTTACGCCATTGGGTTTATCTTATCAAGGCGCTTCGAATGACATACATGGTGACCTTGTTAAATTAACTTTAAAAAATGACCTCAGGTCAAGGTCAAGTGGTGACCCAAGTAGGGCATGTTGCATATGGGAAGACGTGTCTCGACGAGACAAACACATTGATGTCTGTTTTACTTCTCTATCTTTATTATGTCGGGAGTTCTTGACAAAAAAAAAGTGATGGTGACCTAGCATGACCTCAAATGATCCAATAGGGGTCACTGAACAAAATTTACACCTGGATCATACAAAAATATTATATAATAACATGATCCAGAAGTAATTGGACTAATATCATGCATATCCTTGAAATAGGAAGCATTTGTATTTTTCCCCATTGACTTATTATGGGGAGGTTACGAAATTGACCTGACCTTAGGTCACCGATATCAAAATTCCTAAATATACGAATTGTAAGTACCGATGCGCTCATGACATCCTGTAAGTTTTAAACTGATCGGTGAAAAACTCTGGCTTTGGCACAACTTCAAACATTTTTGGAGGTGGGGTCACTTGACCTGGTCTGGTGACCTGACCTGAGATGACCCGAGGATATATATTCTTTCAAAGTGTGCGCAATTGATGTCCTAACAGGTGTGCCAAAACCCGGCGGCACTGCGCGCCGCCGTTTTTCGCTATCTTTGAAAACCTGAGGGGGGCGGAAATCAACCCCCCTGCAGTGCGCGGGTTAACCCACGAACTACTGGGGTATATTTCATAACGCGACTTACGGGGGGGGGGGGCTATTTTTAGCCCCCTCTGATCTCCGGAACTACTGACCGAATGTAAAAATTCAAACGGCATTCGATAGCCCTGGGCAATTTATCGAGGGAAGCATAATATTGTTGACCTCGGGGTCACCGATGACGTCACAGGTCAGGTCAAGTACAAAATATTTGAATGTGTCAAAAGGTCTAGATGGATGGAATTGTCGCGCAAAATTGCGATATTAAACGCATATGCTGTCGATAAATCGGTATGATTCGTGTGTTTGACACTTCTAAGTACCTTTCTAAGCTGTTTATGACCTTGGGTCAGGTCAAGGTCATCCGAGGTCACGAGGTCAAACTGCAGATTACGGTCATTAGGCGTTGTAACACATGTTTAGGGGTTTGTTTTTCGTCTAGAACGCGAAAAATGACCTTAGAACATTGTTTGTCCCGTATAAATAGAAGTAAAAAGCAAAAATGGAAATGCGTTTTTATGCATAGTAATGCTGTGAGAAGTGGCCGATTTTTGTCATTTAAAGGTCATAACTCGGTCATTTTTAAAGATATCGACTTGAAATTTGGTACACATATTCACCGCATACGTCTCGATCACATATATTCCGGTTTTTGATAACTCTGATTTTTTCTTGAAAATTTTGTAAAAACAAAAAAAAATTGTATTTGGATTTCTCAAAATTTTGAATTTCACAAAATCTCAAAAATCCGAGATAGCAGTTTGATAGCCCGGTCTATTGTCAGTAATTTGATTTAAAACAATTTAGTTTATCTCAAATATCGTACCTTTGACAGCGTTTTCCGCAAACCATTATTTTGCAACAAAACCGAAGAACATGACGTCACTCTGACGTCATTCCCGGTTGACCTATCATAGCCTCATATTTTTCCTTTTGCCAACATGTGTAGAATTGATGTGGGAGAAGGTACTGCAAGTTTGGTGACGATACCGGCGTTTGTTTAGGAGTTATTGCAAAATAACGGGAGGGAGGGGGCAAAAAATAGCCGCCCCCGTAACTCGCGGGTTAAGGGACAAACCAAATGACTGGCTTGTTTCCCACTGCCAGCGAGGTAACGGTCAGTAAATCAGAGGCGAAATAGCGAGGTAGCAGGATACAGGGACACGGAAGGGATCGGGGCAGGGACACGGAGGGATAAAGGGATCGGGACAGGGACACGGAGGGATAAAGGCAAGATCGCTGACAGGGACACGGAGGGATACAGGGATCGCTGACAGGGACACGGAGGGATACAGGGATCGCTGACAGGGACACGGAAGGCTGTTGGCGACAGTCAGACATCCGTGCAGCTGCAATAGCCTTCGACTCGTTCTTGGTAACAGCGCGCTTCAGAATGCGCTTTTTAGGTTTCGTAGACAAGGCAACTTTGACGTAGACAAAGCATATGGAGCAGATAACTCTATTTCAAAAGGACAAGATAAAAGTGTGATATGGCACTCTGGTTTGAAAGGAGACTGGCAGTTTCTCATTTTATTTATGGCGCAGAATAAATATTCCACCCCAGACATTATGGAGGAAACTAAAGCACTGGTGTTTGGTTGGTGTTGCTTTCGCTGTGGAGACATGAGACATACAAATGTTTCCTAAAATTTTGCTTCACTAATTCAATTTCACAATACAAAAAAAAAAATCCGCTTTCAAACAGCGATGTTACGGCTATTTTCCTGACAAGATCCTTATCCTTTTCACATCACCGTTAATCACAGAAATGTGATTTCGCAACGAGAGACAACACTTTCGCAGAGTAGGATCATTCCGTAAAACGGCAGAATTGCCATAAACGCAGGCAGAATTGCCATAAAAGCAGTCAGCCAGCCAGCAAGTTCCGGCCAGACAGTAGCAGTCCAAAGATGGCTCCAACTTCAGCTATCCAGCCAACTTCCGTCTCCAGGAGTGATCGGGGCAACACGACAGCGAACTTCTCAGACGCTGTCATTGGACGCTTTCAGAGGCGGGCCAACTTTTCACAAGAGTTGGAAATGTATTTTCTGTGGCGCAAATCGGTCTCGGAAGTTTTTCCGCGAGCAGTTTTTTTTCTCTCAAATAATTCGTCAAGTGATATATTTAGTTTGAAATATACTGAGTCTGCGTACCCGTTTATCCTGCGCCACCCAGGTACTACCGCGTTCTAGTGGTCCATCGGTTTGTCTACTCCGGTAGCCGTCAAGTAGCGGCTCTCTTCCGATATTTCTGTTTCGATCATTGACCAGCCCGTGACCAGTCCACTCAGTTCCTCGAATAAAGCCCCTCCGGCTCTCTGTATTCGCCCCCACCCGTCCCACTCTGCGAGACAGCCGTGAACCTCACTCTCCTCTCCATTCCCGCTGCACCCTCCCGGTCCCCGCTGTTCCCTCTCAGCCCCCGCTGCACCCTCTCAGCCCCCGCTGCACCCTCTCCCGGTCCCCGCTGCACCCTCCCGGTCCCTGCTGCACCCTCTCAGCCACCGCTACACCCTCTCAGTCCCCGCGACACCCTCCCGGTCCCCGCTGTACCCTCTCAACCCCCGCTGCACCCTCTCAGCCCCAGCTGCACCTTCCCGGTCCCTGATGCACCCTATCAGCCCACCCTCTCAGTCCCCGCTGCACCCTCCCGGTCCCCGCTGCACCCTCTCAGCCCCCGCTGCACCATCTCAGTCCCCGCTGCACCCTCTCCCGGTCCCCGCTGCACCCTCCCGGTCCCTGCTGCACCCTCTCAGCCAGCCCCCGCTACACCCTCTCAGTTCCCGCGGCACCCTCCCGGTCCCCGCTGTACCCTCTCAACCCCCGCTGCACCCTCTCCCGGTCCCCGCTGCACCTTCCCGGTCCCTGATGCACCCTATCAGCCCACCCTCTCAGTCCCCGCTGCACCCTCCCGGTCCCCGCTGCACCCTCTCAGCCCCCGCTGCACCATCTCAGCCCCCGCTGCACCCTCTCCCGGTCCCCGCTGCACCCTCCCGGTCCCTGCTGCACCCTCTCAGCCCCCGCTACACCCTCTCAGTCCCCGCGGCACCCTCCCGGTCCCCGCTGTACCCTCTCAACCCCCGCTGCACCGTCTCTCGGTCCCCGCTGCACCTTCCCGGTCCCTGATGCACCCTATCAGCCCACCCTCTCAGTCCCCGCTGCACCCTCCCGGTCCCCGCTGCACCCTCTCAGCCCCCGCTGCACCATCTCAGTCCCCGCTGCACCCTCTCCCGGTCCCCGCTGCACCCTCCCGGTCCCTACTGCACCCTCTCAGCCCCCGCTACACCCTCTCAGTCCCCGCGGCACCCTCCCGGTCCCCGCTGTACCCTCTCAACCCCCGCTGCACCCTCTCCCGGTCCCCGCTGCACCTTCCCGGTCCCTGATGCACCCTATCAGCCCACCCTCTCAGTCCCCGCTGCACCCTCCCGGTCCCCGCTGCACCCTCTCAGCCCCCGCTGCACCATCTCAGTCCCCGCTGCACCCTCTCCCGGTCCCCGCTGCACCCTCCCGGTCCCTGCTGCACCCTCTCAGCCCCCGCTACACCCTCTCAGTCCCCGCGGCACCCTCCCGGTCCCCGCTGTACCCTCTCAACCCCCGCTGCACCCTCTCCCGGTCCCCGCTGCACCTTCCCGGTCCCTGATGCACCCTATCAGCCCACCCTCTCAGTCCCCGCTGCACCCTCCCGGTCCCCGCTGCACCCTCTCAGCCCCCGCTGCACCCTCTCAGTCCCCGCTGCACCCTCTCGGTCCCTGCTGCACCCTATCAGCCCCCCCCCCCCCCCTGCACCCTCTGTCCCCGATGCACCCTCCCGATCCCCGCTATACCCTCTCAGCCCCCGCTGCACCCTCTCCCGATCCCCGCTGCACCCTCCCGGTCCCCGCTGCACACTCTCAGTCCCCACTGCACCCTATCAGCCCCCGCTGCATCCTCTCCCGGTCCCCGCTGCACCCTCTCAGCCCCCGCTGCAGTGTCAGAGCCGCCGCAGCCCCGCCCCGGTCATCAGTCCCCCGCGGTAGCCGGCTGGCGACTCTGAGATAGAGTTGAGCTGTCCCGCCCCCCCCCCCCCCCCCCCGATCACCGGACAGCCCGGCGGCGCCGGCAGCAGGGCGGCAATGACGCCCACTGCCAGCCGGCCACCGGTTCAGACGGCGCTCCGATCGACCGGGTCGGGTCCCTCCTCGGTAATGGAGGACTCATCGAACGGCCTTTTAATAGAAGCTACGGCCCTCCAGGGTGGTGCCCAATGCCCGAGCAGGCAAATTGGTGCCGATCAGTCGTATCGACGGCGCTCGTACATCACTCGCCATCGGGGTACTAAGTTTGATAATACCGCTGGTCAGACAGACCCGTCTCAGACCGACAAACTACAGACATTGACGATATGACAGGTTAGGCTGCTAGTTATCGAATGTATCTGCCATAGGAACTCTACCGTACGCATAGAGCATATACATACACTGCCAGGCCCTTTACATTGTATGAGGCCAAACATCAATACGTGCATTGATTTCCAGTTATGAATCCAGTGGTGGTGGCGGCGACACCCAGACCTATCACCGGGACGATTGAGCCCCGATAGCACATACACGCGCGCAGCCACGCCGTATCACGACTCACTCGGAATGTCTTGGTTTCTGTTCCCACTCGAACGGACGGCATTGCACTGTTTATGGCGTGAGCCGGTCTCGACCTCACATTTTCCCAGTCGGTTCTTTCCGCACCGGTAACCACAACTACCGCGACTCTCAGCCATGTTTTTTCATTAATTCAGCTTTATATAAGCCGGTAAATGCTACTAACCAGTAAGGCGCCGTAGTTGGCGATGAACTGACGAGCGCGGAATATATGTATGGTGAATTTCAACCCGATCGAGCAAGTAGTTCCTGAGATTCAAAAAAGGTGCGCACGTGCAGAGTACCCATGACTTGTGGGTAGGCGGCGGCGGAGGGGTCCCTAACCACACACCAAATTTGAACACAATCGGCTCAGCCGTTCCTGAGATATAGAATAAGGGTGTGCACGTGTGCACGTGTGCACGTGCAGAGGCACCCCATCCTTGACTTGTGTTTAACTGGCGGTTGAGAGGTCCCTAACTACACACCAAATTTGAACACAATCGGCTCAGCCATTCCAGAGATATAGAATAGGGGTGATCACATGCGCACGTGCAGAGGCACTCCACCCCTGACTTGTGGAAAGGCAACGGCTGAGAGGTCCCTAACCACACACCAAATTATAACGCAATTGGTTCAGCCGTTCCTGAGATATAGAATAGGGGTGTGCACGTGCGCACGTGCAGAGGCACCCCACCCTTGACTTGTGGAAAATTGGCGGCTGAGGGGTCCCTAACCACACCAAATGTGCACAGAATCGGCTAAGCCGTTGCAAAGTTTTTGCGACAAAACACTTTTCAACACCCCTCACGCGGCACGCGCCACGCGCAGTAGTAGTCACCCACATGAGTCGGTACTGGTCTCAAACAGGGTAAGTTGGATGGGGCTGCTCAGCAAAGAAGTCAGCTTGTCAATCGGACGTGTGGTTGCAGATATATGAGCTTCTCAAAAGCGTCGCCACGGGTCGGGTCGGGTCGGGTCGGGTCGGGTCGGGTCGGGCCGGGCAGCTGATATTCAGATTTGTCTCATATACCACGGAAAGACGAGCGAGCGCTTCGCACTCGCTCGTAATCACGCCTGTCATGGAAACAACCATTACGCAACCCAAAAATTCCAGTTCGGCTGCAAAAACGTTTTTAATGGACAGAAATGACGAAACTCCGATGTAAATTTTTAAGCGAGGTAAATTAAACAGCCATTTCCACAGCAAACACAACCTGGCATAGCACAAAGGCTGCCGAGTGCTGAAAGGATACTGAAATTATGCATTCATCCAATCATACCCTGTCATTGTAATTGCATACTGTACACACAAACAGCTAATGCATTCACGGCTTGAAGACGGCTCAACTGGCAGACGTGAGAAGAAAACTGACGAAAAACGGCGAAATCGAACGGTGAACGAGGTCAGACAGGTCAGGCCTTGAAACGTCCACAAAAACTCGCCTCCACCTTCTGAAACCGACTTCAGTTAGACACAAAATCGGCGTATTCACGGGGACGACATCCTTGACATAAATCGACATAAATCTAAACTGACTGGAACTCATGTTTTGGATTGTTGGTCAAATCAGTCGCGCTCTAGCGACTGGAAAATAACTCGTGTTTCAAACCATGTCAGGGACAAACTGGTCACTATCGGCTGGGTCGACCACTGTGACGCGAAATAAAAACTTCAAACCAAAACCGACAAAAGTCACCCCAGTCTCCCAGACCAGCCTTGAAACGTTGTCCGGGTAAAGCAGCCGAGAGGGACGGTTGGAGACAGTAAAACCGCCGCTGGCTATCACCGGAAAACCTCTGACGAGACCGGAAATCCGCTGACGAGCCGTGTGACACACGTCCAACTGTCGTCAGCAACCAAACTCGCTGGGCGTCAGACACTCTTCCCGTGTCGACCCTGCCGTCCGACGACCGGCCGACCGCCCGACCGACCGACCGGCGGACCGACCGACCTACGTCGGCTATCCACTGCTGCACTGTCGGCGACGCAGCTGCCGCAGCTGCTGTGCAGCTCTGGAGCAGCTGTCGAGCTGCAGGAGCTCCGGCCGTCAGCTCCGCAGCTAGAGTGAGTGAGTCGTCACCGCGCGACGGAGCAATGCAATCAATGGCGCACGGCTGCCTGTGACGCCGCTAACCGGGAATTCCGGCAGCGCAGCGCGGCGCCGATCGATCGGGGAGCTGCCGGTCCGGCGGCGACACACCGGCGCGGAGCCGCCGCCCCGAGCCGCCCTTGGCCGCCGCCGCCGCCGCCGCCGCCGCCGACCCACCGGCCGACCTGGGCCGAGGGTCCGCCGCCCGCCGCTGTTCGGGCCGTTCCCGCGGCTCGGAATGCCGGGCCGTGTCCGGTTGGGGCCGGTGAACGACGCCGGCTGCCGGCGGCTGCCAGGGGCTGCCAGGGGTTCACAGCGGCTCACAGCTCTCAGCGGCTCAGCTCAGACTGCGGACCCCGCCCCTCTGCCCGCCGCTCCCCGCTCTGCCTGACCGACCGAGCGCCGCCCGTGAATGAAGTGGAGGCGGGCAGAACAGGCGTTCTGTTCTGTTCTGCCTACGGCTGGCTGCAGCTCCGCACTCGGCAACCCAGTCCGACGGCGGGTCAGATCGGGAGCGGGTCAGATCGAGAGCGGGTCAGATCGAGAGCGGGTCAGATAGAGGGCGGGTCAGATCGAGAGCGGGTCAGATAGAGGGCGGGTCAGATCGAGAGCGGCCCAGTCCGGCAGCGGGTCAGATCGGGAGCAGGTTAGATCGAGAGCGGGTCAGATCGACAGCGGCCCAGTCCGACAGCGGGTCAGATCGAGAGCGGGTCAGATCGAGAGCGGGTCAGATCGAGAGCGGGTCAGATCGAGAGCGGGTTAGATCAAGAGCGGGTCAGATCGAGAGCGGGTCAGATCGAGAGCAGGTAGATCGAGAGCGGGTCAGATCGAGAGCGGGTCAGATCGAGAGCGGGTTAGATCGAGAGCGGGTCAGATCGAGAGCGGGTCAGATCGAGAGCGGGTCAGATCAAGAGCGGGTCAGGTCGAGAGTGGGTCAGGTCGAGAGCGGGTCAGATCGAGAGCGGCCCAGTCCGACAGCGGGTCAGATCGACAGCGAGTCAGATCGAGAGCGGGTCAGATCGAGAGCGGGTCAGATCGAGAGCGGGTTAGATCAAGAGCGGGTCAGATCGAGAGCGGGTCAGATCGAGAGCGGGTCAGATCGAGAACGGCCCAGTCCGACGGCGGGTCAGATCGAGAGCGGGTCAGATCGAGAGCGGCTCAGTCCGACAGCGAGTCAGATCGAGAAAGCGCTCGACTGACATTCGTACTGAGCGCTGGCAATTCGCCGCCAGACACATCCAGCATATCCAGACAAAGACAGATACATCCAGACACCGCCAGCCAAGACGCGGTGGGGACCCGAACTGAACCGGAACGACGGCGCTCGAGACGTCGCCAGGCGAAACGAAGCGAGACCAGACGAGGCGAGACTAGAAAGGCCGAGAGGACGGCGTGGGCCCATGAATCCTAATGAGCGGGGCCGCATGGGGGCCGGCGGCGCCCTGCGGTCGAGCAGCCGCCAAACCCGCGGAGCAAGGCCGCCAAACCCGCGGAACACGGCCGCCAAACCCGCGGAACACGGCAGCCAAACCCGCGGAACACGGCCGCCAAACCCGCGGAGCACGGCCGCCAAACCCGCGGAGCACGGCGGCCAAACCCGCGGAGCACGGCGGCCAAACCCGCGGAACACGGCCGCCAAACCCGCGGAACACGGCAGCCAAACCCGCGGAACACGGCCGCCAAACCCGCGGAGCACGGCCGCCAAACCCGCGGAGCACGGCGGCCAAACCCGCGGAACACGGCAGCCAAACCCGCGGAACACGGCCGCCAAACCCGCGGAGCACGGCCGCCAAACCCGCGGAGCACGGCGGCCAAACCCGCGGAACACGGCAGCCAAACCCGCGGAACACGGCCGCCAAACCCGCGGAGCACGGCCGCCAAACCCGCGGAGCACGGCCGCCAAACCCGCGGAGCACGGCCGCCAAACCTGCGGAGCACGGCGGCCAAACCCGCGGAACACGGCAGCCAAACCCGCGGAACACGGCCGCCAAACCCGCGGAGCACGGCCGCCAAACCCGCGGAGCACGGCGGCCAAGCCCGCCGAACACGACAATCGGAGCATATGTAGCCTGCTGCCGCCACCAACACTCCAACAACTATGAGAGTGTGGCTCTGTTCAGGGCAACGAGTAATCCCCGCTAGCAGACGACCGTCACTGCGGCAAATCATTCCCGAAGGAGGACTAGATTGATATCTTCTCACGTGTGACAAGTGTGTGTGTGTGTGTGAGGGGGAGGGGGCAATCTTCCTTTACCAAAGAGGAAGGGATACAGTATGGTTCACCCGGTTCACCCCGTTTCCCTGCAGCCCGCCCGTTGCTGCCAGGAATGCGTTGGCGTCCGTTCCTAGGCGCGGGTGACACACAAACCACAGGCCGCCCGCATGACTCATTCATACGCGCCGCGGCGGTCGGTCCATACTCCCTCTGGCATTAGCTTTTCCGGCACAGAGCCGCAGACTGAACCGCAGCCATTCCCACGTGACGTCAGCAGCCGCGCGATGCGTGACGTGACCGGCAGCCAATCCGCTGTCGATGACGTCAATATCTCCGCATTTCCGGAGATGACCCGAGACTGGCGGCAGACTGGGTCTCCATGCAGGGCCGCTTCCGGTGCCGGGACCGGGGCCGAGGTCCGCTGGCCCCGACTCATCGCGGCAGCAGCCGCCATTGGATGGTGGCATGTTCACTGAACATGTTCAGTGAACATGCCGATCGAACGGCGACTGCATGGTGTGGTCAGGGGACAGGGACGGACGCGGGGAAGTTATCGATTGAAGCAGAGCATTAGGAATACACTGCCAAACAGGCAGCCGGACACCTATCCTGCACATCAGGCATAGCCCTGATGATAATTATTATCATATCACTAATGAGCCTTGCAACCCCATATCATGGCGTTCGTTCACTTCTCCGTGACTCATTCATTGTACCCATTAGTGACTAGATAAACAAGGTAATATCCCAACATGGCCCCGGCCCGTCATTTGCTATACCATTCGCTTTCTCTACCGACTTATTGGCGCCCATTGCCACAATGGGGCGGCAGCAAGGTCTGGCATGTCACAATTAGAAAGTCACGGTTCTTGCTTACTTGCTACACAAAATGGGGACTAAAATACCAAAAAATGATACGTGTGATGTTGCTAAGGGCATACTCTTAGTATTCTCTCATATTTGGCGGGATTTCTGGAATTTACCTACACGCGTGAAGAAGACCTGGGTGAGATTCGGCCAGCAATGACGATGTTCGGGAACAATTCTGTGCAGGTCGGATTTGCCTAAATATCAGGGCCTATTTTAACATGTTAACTGGGGGGATGCCCCCCCCCTCCCCCAGTGAGCCGTTTTGCCCCCTAGTCAAGAAATATTTCACACCCTGATTTCAGTAATTCCATGTCATTTTTCGTTTGATAGGTATTCAATTAAAATAAAACATGCTTACCTGGTGATAAATGTATACACATCCAATGCCATTGTCATGATATTCCTAAGTTTGAGTATTTCCCAGCCAAAATAAGTATCTTTAAATTATTTCCGGAATATCTTGAATTTAAATATCCTTTGAACAATTGCTCAGTAGCGGCAGAGTGGGGGAGATCGAGGGTTGTTGGATCATGAACGTCGCCACACAATTTGGAGTGGGTGGGGGCAACTGCTGAGCCGATTGTGTTCAAATTTGGTGTGTGGTTAGGGATCTCTCAGACACCACTTTCCCACAAGTCAGGAGTGGCATGTTTCGGCACGTGCGCACGTGTGCACCACGTATTTGTATCTCAAACTACTTCCCTGATCGTTGAAATTCACCATACATTCCCTTCGCGTTCGCTCGTTCATCACCAACTACGGCGCCTTACTGGTTCGGTAAAAAGTTATGGAAGAAAAATGAAGAATGACCTCAGGGTGAATAGATTTTACCTCGTGGAGGTCACAGGATAAAAATACCACATGGATATTTGCATTGACGGATCCAGAACGGGTGGTTTGGGGGAGGCAAAATTCCCAAAAGTCTCACACAATTCTGAAAACGCATCAGATTTGGCTTGCTTATGCATTGATAGCTGATTTCAAGTTAAATTTCCTTAGTAAAAGTTGCTCAGATTTTCATCTGTATCAGGAAATGTGTTAATCTTCATTTTATAGCAGTCCGCCCCTGTAGCTCAGTTGGGAGAGCGCTGGACTTCTGACCTCACCCGGTAGTGGCAGCCCGGGTTCGAGTCGCTTCGGCGCTCGCTATTTGCCCCTGACTGGGATGGCCTGTGGCCGGTGGCAGCGGTCGCATTTAAGGTCAGGTGACGTCAGAGGGCGGGGCGGACCGTATCCAGGTATGTCGGGCACGTCAAACTTTCGCTTCTAAATTCTGCCGGACGACAAAAATTGCTTCATCGGGTGGTGGGGTCAGGGCCTGCGCAACAAGCTATGCTTAGCACGGGGCCTGATCTCGGAACTCCAACCATCACTGGATCTTTGTATTTTGCAAAAGATGCGGGACTCTGGTGAAAATTGGGCAAATTTAGCCATTTCCTGTGGTTTATATGCATTTTCATGTTTCCCTAATGACTTATAATTGGGAGGTCACAAAATAGACTTCACCATAGGTCACCGATATAAAAATCATCCGAAATAGCAGAATTGTAGGTGTTTATGACCTGATTAAATCCTGTGAGTATCTAACTGATCGGTCAAACAACGTGGCTGCGGCACCACCTTACATTTTTTTGTTGGAGGTGGGATCACTAGACTTGACGTAGTGACGTGACCCGAGGAGACCCGAGGTAAACAAATTAGCAGGATTTGGGCAATTGATAAGCAAGCAGTTGTACCAAAAATGGCGGCGCAAAATGGCGTCGTTTTCCGCTATTTCCACAACAAAAAAACTAAGGGGGAGGGTATCCGCCCCCACTGACGGATCCAGGGGACGGACATCAGGGGCAAATGTAAATACATGCCCCATTGTGGCAATGGGCGCAAATAAGTCGTAGAGAAAGCGAATGGTATAGCAAATGACGGGCCGGGGCCATGTTGGGATATTACCTTGTTTATCTAGTCACTAATGGGTACAATGAATGAGTCACGGAGGAGAAATGAACGAACGCCATGATATGGGGTCGCAAGGCTCATTAGTGATATGATAATAATTATCATTCAAGTGTCAGTTTTTCGGTATTAACCTGTAGTGCTTATCAGTCTCATTGTATACAAATAGGGGGGACATTATTTGAAATACATATTCAACATATTATACAACTTCGAACACAACGCCGTGTTTAACGCCATTGCCGGCTGGTCAATGCTGACTGACAACATATCCGTGTTTGGAGCTGTATCACACACATACGGTTCAGAACAAAGCCAAACGACTTTCAGATTCGTAATCTGTGGACAATTTGGCTTCAGAATAGGCTCATTTTGCTTTGTTTCCAAAAAGTCGCCGAACTGAATTCTGGCGTGCCAGACCGCGCTCCCGCCCCAATGTGTATCGGTGACAAAGTAAACAAGATAATACCCTGACTTGATACCTACTCGTTAATGATACCTTGGAGCTGGTATTAATAGTGGGGTTAGTACCGTTACGTTAAGCCAGACCGATAGTGGGCTTAGTACCGCCCCTGGTGACGTCAGCACCGTATCACAGCTGTGTTATCAGCAGTGAAGGACTACGTAGCAGGGATAGCAGAGCTGTGTCAGCTCTGACAAACAGAGCAGACCATTTGTGAAAAACACAACCCACTGCTGCCGCGTTTACATTACACTGCGAATAAAAACCATCCGCCTAAGGCGACACAATTGATAACAAATGGCATACACAGGCATATAAGTTGTTCTGCAAAACACCTACTCTACATTCATAAACTTTTCTTCTCCCAGCAGTTCATAAACAAGCAAACATTTGCTGAGAATAACTCGAAGTAAATTCATTACACGCCCTGATGCAACGGAAAAGCCGGGAAGATATTACCACCACTTATCCGACTCTCCATATCATTCAGCTGATGCCGATATCGGGCCAATTCATGTGACGGCCGATTCCGCCGGCACCTGACGTGCTGCCGAGATACGTCCTGATGGCGTCCTGACGGCGTCCTGACGGCGTCCTGACGGCGTCCTGACGTGCTGCCAAGATACGTCCTGACGGAGTGGCCAGGCAGTCACAGACCCCGACAATCTGCTCTCTGATAGCGGCGAGCAGGCAGCGGCGACCGACGCTGGCATCTGACCGGCGGCGGTCCGGTGGCGGTCCGGTGGCGGTCCGGTGGCGGTCCGGTGGCGGTCCGGTGCCGGTCCGGTCCGGTGGCGGTCCGGTGGCGGAGACACGGGCCAGTCGGAGCCGGCTGACAGGAGTCGACCCGGCTCTGTCAGGCCGGCCGGCCGGAGACACGGGCCAGTCGGAGCCGGCTGGCAGGAGTCGACCCGACTCTGTCAGGCCGGCCGGCCGGTCCGGCGGCGGAGACACGGGCCAGTCGGAGCCGGCTGACAGGAGTCGACCCGGCTCTGTCAGGCCGGCCGGCCGGAGACACGGGCCAGTCGGAGCCGGCTGACAGGAGTCGACCCGGCTCTGTCAGGCCGGCCGGCCGGAGACACGGGCCAGTCGGAGCCGGCTGGCAGGAGTCGACCCGACTCTGTCAGGCCGGCCGGCCGGTCCGGCGGCGGAGACACGGGCCAGTCGGAGCCGGCTGACAGGAGTCGACCCGGCTCTGTCAGGCCGGCCGGCCGGAGACACGGGCCAGTCGGAGCCGGCTGGCAGGAGTCGACCCGACTCTGTCAGGCCGGCCGGCCGGTCCGGCGGCGGAGACACGGGCCAGTCGGAGCCGGCTGACAGGAGTCGACCCGGCTCTGTCAGGCCGGCCGGCCGGAGACACGGGCCAGTCGGAGCCGGCTGACAGGAGTCGACCCGGCTCTGTCAGGCCGGCCGGCCGGAGACACGGGCCAGTCGGAGCCGGCTGACAGGAGTCGACCCGGCTCTGTCAGGCCGGCCGGCCGGAGACACGGGCCAGTCGGAGCCGGCTGGCAGGAGTCGACCCGACTCTGTCAGGCCGGCCGGCCGGTCCGGCGGCGGAGACACGGGCCAGTCGGAGCCGGCTGACAGGAGTCGACCCGGCTCTGTCAGGCCGGCCGGCCGGAGACACGGGCCAGTCGGAGCCGGCTGGCAGGAGTCGACCCGACTCTGTCAGGCCGGCCGGCCGGTCCGGCGGCGGAGACACGGGCCAGTCGGAGCCGGCTGACAGGAGTCGACCCGGCTCTGTCAGGCCGGCCGGCCGGAGACACGGGCCAGTCGGAGCCGGCTGACAGGAGTCGACCCGGCTCTGTCAGGCCGGCCGGCCGGAGACACGGGCCAGTCGGAGCCGGCTGGCAGGAGTCGACCCGACTCTGTCAGGCCGGCCGGCCGGTTTCAGCAGCTCTCACAATACACTCCCACCGCGGCGCCGTCATTATACTAATGGTGTCGGGTCGACGCTCCCAGCCTCTGGCCCCGCCGCCCGGGATCTGTCTGTCGACACAGTGCCACACATTGTCGCACTGTCACCCTGTCCCATCCCGGGTCTGACTGCCCAACATCAGCCTGTCTGGACTGGGGTCCGTCTGTCCAGTGTCACCCTGTCCCGGGTCTGACTGCCCAACATCAGCCTGTCTGGACTGGGGTCCGTCTGTCCAGTGTCACCCTGTCTCATCCCGGGTCTGACTGCCCAACATCAGCCTGTCTGGACTGGGATCCGTCTGTCCAGTGTCACCCTGTCCCGGGTCTGACTGCCCAACATCAGCCTGTCTGGACTAGAGTCCGTCTGTCCAGTGTCACCCTGCCTGGTCCCAGTGTGTCTGTCCAGTGCCGGCCCGAATTCTGGAGAATTTCGTGCAATCCTGCTGAACGTTAGAGCGCCACACTAGCACGCGCCAAGAAGGAACAGGCACGCACAGAACACCTGTTGCCAGCTCGGCAGTGTTACCAACTCGTCAGTGTTGCCAGCTCCTGTTGCCAGCTCACCAGAGTTGCCAGTCGGGCAGTCTCCAGGTGCAGGGTAGCGCAGTCCAGGGGCAGCGCAATTTTGGCCGGCCTGCACTGCACCGTCTCCAGGCCAGGCCACAGATCGACGCAGGACGTAACAATAGTTAGACGACGCAGCAGCGACCGCCGGCGTACACAGCACAGCTTCAGAATGTATGACACATGCCTGCAGGTGGCGTAGCCTGAACAGCGACAGAAAAGATGACACAGGCCCGGCAGGTAGCGCGCCCTCGTCCTATCCGCTAATCGAGTGCCCGAAGAACAAAATCGATATGGCTCGCTTCACTAAGGTATGGATGAGAGATACCTGGATCGGCAACTCTCCGTCGGCGCCTCCGATGTTGGCGACCGCGCCGGCCACCTGGTTTCCTATCTGTCGTTCCTATCCTAAGCCGGGACGAAGAGCTCTGATAGCCTGCCAAACTTCATTAAACGATCGGTGAGTACCGCGGGTACCGTCAATGTTTCACGCGAACGTGAATATGCACGTTAAACTAAATTGATGAACGTTAAGCCGCGGCGCTTTCCTATATGAGATTGGTCAAACAAAATTGATGAACGTTAAGCCGCGGCGCTTTCCTATATGAGATTGGTCAAACAAAAATGATGAACGTTAAGCCGCGGCGCTTTCCTATATGAGATTGGTCAAACAAAATTGATGAACGTTAAGCCGCGGCGCTTTCCTATATGTCGTTGGTCGGTCAAGGGCGGAGAGTTGCCGATCTAGGCATCTCTCATCCATGACTAAGGTAAGGCCGAAAGCTGGTAAGCGAAGGAATCGATGCATGTTTGAAAAGAGACAAGCTTTCAAACAGTAGAATTAAAACAGGATGTAATGACGAATTGCCAAACGCCCACCCTTCGGGGCCAATCACATTGTAGTCACTGTCGGAAGGTCACAAAACAGGGAGTCTGAAGCCAGCTCTCCGTCAAAGATTCACGGCACGACCAGGAAGCCGCTAGGCATAGTAGCTCGAAGCCTTGGCGTCACGCCAACAACAACTTGGCGCCGCACAAACCACGGCAGTGTTGGTCGTGCGATCAAACAGCGGCCGTGTGGCCTCTCCGAACCCACGTCATCTAACTGTCCTCCTGTCATCACAGAGAGCCAGCGTTTAGGTGACGGCGGCCGCAGCGCAGCTGGCATAAACAGGATACACGTCTACCGATCCCATGATGCAGCTCCAAGCAAGCCCAGGATTCAGCTACATTATTCACAAGCCCGCGGCCACGGCCACCGGCAAAAATCAGACTTCGGTAAAAATGCACGTGCATTTCCGCACGAGCCGTCCTGATCAAGGCGCCATTACCACTGCGGATCTCGGGAGGCGCTGCCAGCGTCCGTGGCTTATATTATGCATTCCATCAGCATTATGGAGATCCCATCCGCGTCCTCTCCACGCGCTGTGCCGCCGACACGGGACGAGCACTATCTCCGGGCGGTCTGCAGCGACATCTGATGGCAGCCTGTGACCTATTACAACAGGCCCTGAAGTGCAGGCCAATCCACGGTCTTCACCTCAGATGGTGAACATCTGCAATGTTCACGGATCACCAGCCATGCGTCTTGCAGGTCGTCAAAACGGAGATAAGGTGGGAGGCAGTATCAGAGGCAGACAGTGAGAGCAGTGGTGGTGGTGCGGCGGCGGTGGTGGTGCGGCGGCGGTGGTGGTGCGGCGGCGGCGGCGGCGGCGGCGGCGGCGGCGGCGGCGGTGGTGGTGGTGCGGCGGCGGCGGCGGCGGCGGCGGAGGATGGGGCACCAATGTCGGCGGTGGAGGCGGCGGTGAAGGCAGCGGTGGAGGCAGCGGTGGAGGCAGCGGAGAAGGCAGCGGTGGAGGCGGCGGAGAAGGCAGCGGTGGAGGCAGCGGTGGAGGCGGCGGTGAAGGCAGCGGTGGAGGCGGCGGTGAAGGCAGCGGTGGAGGCAGCGGAGAAGGCAGCGGTGGAGGCGGCGGAGAAGGCAGCGGTGGAGGCGGCGGTGAAGGCAGCGGTGGAGGCAGCGGAGAAGGCAGCGGTGGAGGCGGCGGTGAAGGCAGCGGTGGAGGCGGCGGAGAAGGCAGCGGTGGAGGCGGCGGTGAAGGCAGCGGTGGAGGCGGCGGTGAAGGCAGCGGTGGAGGCGGCGGTGAAGGCAGCGGTGGAGGCAGCGGAGAAGGCAGCGGTGGAGGCGGCGGTGGAGGCAGCGGTAGAGGCAGCGGAGAAGGCAGCGGTGGAGGCGGCGGTGAAGGCAGCGGTGGAGGCGGCGGTGAAGGCAGCGGTGGAGGCGGCGGTGGAGGCAGCGGTAGAGGCAGCGGAGAAGGCAGCGGTGGAGGCGGCGGTGAAGGCAGCGGTGGAGGCGGCGGTGAAGGCAGCGGTGGAGGCGGCGGTGAAGGCAGCGGTGGAGGCGGCGGAGAAGGCAG
>JAXIVJ010010568.1:0-7500 GCA_036785665.1 Chirona hameri | reverse complement strand
TCCGTGGGGTTGACAGTTTTGGGTCGGTAAGCTCCTGTGCGCTGGTGTCCGTATTATCTATCGGCACCAATCGGGCATGAGGTGGTTGGCGGTTTTGGGTCGGTAAGCTCCTGTGCGCTGGTGTCCGTATTATCTATCGGCACCAATCGGGCATGAGGTGGTTGGCGGTTTTGGGTCGGTAAGCTCCTGTGCGCTGGTGTCCGTATTATCTATCGGCACCAATCGGACATGAGGTGGTTGACAGTTTTGGGTCGGTAAGCTCCTGTGCGCTGGTGTCCGTATTATCTATCGGCACCAATCGGACATGAGGTGGTTGACAGTTTTGGGTCGGTAAGCTCCTGTGCGCTGGTGTCCGTATTATCTATCGGCACCAATCGGACATGAGGTGGTTGACAGTTTTGGGTCGGTAAGCTCCTGTGCGTTGGTGTCCGTGGGGTTGACAGTTTTGGGTCGGTAAGCTCCTGTGCGCTGGTGTCCGTACTATCTATCGGCACCAATCGGGCATGAGGTAGTTGGCGGTTTTGGGTCGGTAAGCTCCTGTGCGCTGGTGTCCTTATTATCTATCGGCACCAATCGGGCATGAGGTGGTTGGCGGTTTTGGGTCGGTAAGCTCCTGTGCGCTGGTGTCCGTATTATCTATCGGCACCAATCGGACATGAGGTGGTTGACAGTTTTGGGTCGGTAAGCTCCTGTGCGCTGGTGTCCGTGGGGTTGACAGTTTTGGGTCGGTAAGCTCCTGTGCGCTGGTGTCCGTATTATCTATCGGCACCAATCGGGCATGAGGTGGTTGACAGTTTTGGGTCGGTAAGCTCCTGTGCGCTGGTGTCCGCGGGGTTGACAGTTTTGGGTCGGTAAGCTCCTGTGCGCTGGTGTCCGTGGGGTTGACAGTTTTGGGTCGGTAAGCTCCTGTGCGCTGGTGTCCGTATTATCTATCGGCACCAATCGGGCATGAGGTGGTTGACAGTTTTGGGTCGGTAAGCTCCTGTGCGCTGGTGTCCGTGGGGTTGACAGTTTTGGGTCGGTAAGCTCCTGTGCGCTGGTGTCCGTGGGGTTGACAGTTTTGGGTCGGTAAGCTCCTGTGCGCTGGTGTCCGTATTATCTATCGGCACCAATCGGACATGAGGTGGTTGACAGTTTTGGGTCGGTAAGCTCCTGTGCGCTGGTGTCCGTGGGGTTGACAGTTTTGGGTCGGTAAGCTCCTGTGCGCTGGTGTCCGTGGGGTTGACAGTTTTGGGTCGGTAAGCTCCTGTGCGCTGGTGTCCGTGGGGTTGACAGTTTTGGGTCGGTAAGCTCCTGTGCGCTGGTGTCCGTATTATCTATCGGCACCAATCGGACATGAGGTGGTTGACAGTTTTGGGTCGGTAAGCTCCTGTGCGCTGGTGTCCGTGGGGTTGACAGTTTTGGGTCGGTAAGCTCCTGTGCGCTGGTGTCCGTGGGGTTGACAGTTTTGGGTCGGTAAGCTCCTGTGCGCTGGTGTCCGTGGGGTTGACAGTTTTGGGTCGGTAAGCTCCTGTGCGCTGGTGTCCGTATTATCTATCGGCACCAATCGGACATGAGGTGGTTGACAGTTTTGGGTCGGTAAGCTCCTGTGCGCTGGTGTCCGTGGGGTTGACAGTTTTGGGTCGGTAAGCTCCTGTGCGCTGGTGTCCGTGGGGTTGACAGTTTTGGGTCGGTAAGCTCCTGTGCGCTGGTGTCCGTATTATCTATCGGCACCAATCGGACATGAGGTGGTTGACAGTTTTGGGTCGGTAAGCTCCTGTGCGCTGGTGTCCGTGGGGTTGACAGTTTTGGGTCGGTAAGCTCCTGTGCGCTGGTGTCCGTGGGGTTGACAGTTTTGGGTCGGTAAGCTCCTGTGCGCTGGTGTCCGTGGGGTTGACAGTTTTGGGTCGGTAAGCTCCTGTGCGCTGGTGTCCGTATTATCTATCGGCACCAATCGGACATGAGGTGGTTGACAGTTTTGGGTCGGTAAGCTCCTGTGCGCTGGTGTCCGTGGGGTTGACAGTTTTGGGTCGGTAAGCTCCTGTGCGCTGGTGTCCGTGGGGTTGACAGTTTTGGGTCGGTAAGCTCCTGTGCGCTGGTGTCCGTGGGGTTGACAGTTTTGGGTCGGTAAGCTCCTGTGCGCTGGTGTCCGCGGTACGAGTTTCACACGTCTCTGAAATTGCACAACAAGTTGTGTCCATTTGTTTCGACTACACAGAACCTGCCGCAACGCACAGCATCGTGACCTGCGTCCTGAGGAGGCGGTCCAACACTGCCCTACAGCCTTCACGTCCCACCCCGACCCCTGCTCCCTCGTCTGACGACGCAGGGTCGGCCACGCCCAGCGACAGGTCAGGAGCAGGTCCGCTGGAAACGCCGGAACAAAGCAGCAACCTCTGTGTGGCGCCGGAACAAAGCAGCAACCTCCGTGTGGCGCCGGAACAAAAAACTTGGAGCAACCTCCGTGTGGCAAAGAACAAACCCTTAAAAAGGAGGGACGGATGACAGGGTAGAGACAACGGATCTGCAACGATACAACCGTGGTGGTGGTGCAGGTGGACTAGGGCCAAGCGGGTTACTCGGTCAATATCCGCATCGTGAACATCAGACCCTGTGCCTGATCGAACCATCGAACCGCGAAGTTCTTCAGTGGGTATTCTGAACTGAAAATCAGAACACCCAGGCCTGACCTTCTAGAGTACTGATACGAGCAAAGGTCATTACAGCCTCCGCCCCTGGTCATCTCTGATCCCAGAAAAACACGGACAGCCGAACCGCCGGACGGATGATCAAAGCGGAGCGAAGTGCAATAGTGACAGCTGCCGGAACCGCAGCAGACCGTGTATGTAGGTATGCCAGACACATCCAAATATAGTCCGGAACCGACCAGCCACATTCCGCCCCGCCAACTCGAAAAAAGTGCCGTCATATCAGCAGTGTGTACCAGTCGTGTGTACCAGTGTGCACCAGCCTGTCGTACCAGCAGTGTGACTCGGACAAAAACAGCCAGCCTCTGGACAGAAAATAGTCGGACGACAGCTCAAGCCTCAAGCTTAGCAACGTTCGCCCTTCCTCGAACATCACCATACTCGAAACGAATTCGGTCTGTGTTTCACAAAACCCCTTATAATTTTGGCTGCAAGCGTACAAGCGCAATTTGTATTCAAATCACCTTTCCTCATTCAATGATCAAATCTCGACCCAGTCCATATCGCCTGTCTGTGACATCTATGGTCCTACTGCTGGCCAGATCGGGTAACTAGCTGTCTCGGCCCCATGTCCTCCCTACTCCATCACCGAGCCGTGCCGGGATACGACCCTCCGACGGCCGGATTGGCCGGCAAACGGCCCATTCCGTGGCGCACGGCCGACATGGATGACACTGACACGCCAGGGTCGACCAGACGCGACGCTGTCCAGATGACTCTTCCGGGTGGCAGACCATATAGAACACTGCACGCGACACCACGGCCGCCAGCGCATCAGAACGGCTGCTCCGAGATACAGACGACGACCGACCGACGACCGACCACCGACCGACGACCGACCGACGACCGACCGACGACCGACCGACCGACGACCGACGACCGACGACCGACCGACGACCGACGACGACGACGACGACGACGACGACGAACAACTGCACGCGACACCACGGCCGCCAGCGCATCAGAACGGCTGCTCCGAGATACCGACCGACCGACCGACCGACCGACCGACCGACCGACCGACCGACCGACCGACCGACCGACCGACCGACCGACCGACCGACCGACCGACCGACCGACCGACCGACCGACCGACCGACCGACCGACCGACCGACCGACCGACCGACCGACCGACCGACCGACCGACCGACCGACCGACCGACCGACCGACCGACCGACCGACCGACCGACCGACCGACCGACCGACCGACCGACCGACCGACCGACCGACCGACCGACCGACCGACCGACCGACCGACCGACCGACCGACCGACCGACCGACCGACCGACCGACCGACCGACCGACCGACCGACCGACCGACCGACCGACCGACCGACCGACCGACCGACCGACCGACCGACCGACCGACCGACCGACCGACCGACCGACCGACCGGACGACGATGATGATGATGATGATGATGATGATGATGATGATGATGATGATGATGATGATGATGATGATGATGATGATGATGATGATGATGATGATGATGATGATGATGATGATGATGATGATGATGATGATGATGATGATGATGATGATGATGATGATGACGACGACGACGATGATGATGGTTGTGCTAGCTTAACCATCGCCCTACGGGAGCTGTTTTCACCTTCGCCCTACGGGGCTGACAGCCCCCCGCCTGTTAACTTCCAAACCAAGCAACTTAGAGCAATGCGGTAAGAACCAGCATGTTGCCTGTCATGAGAGGAATCTAACAGTATGCGATTTTTAGGTTTCAGATCAACGGGTGACCTTCCAGGTCAAGTAAATGGCCTCGGATCGACCACGTCCAGACAGCGATTTTGCTCAGTCAGAAAACCTCAACATTAGAAATAGATAAATGTAAATAAAAAGGCATATTCCTAGACCAGTTTTGTCTCAGAAATACAGAAACGGTAATCATTTGTTCGTAACTTGTCAAAAAGTTTTAAAAAAGTTATAAAAAATGACGTCATGATTGTCTTACACTTAGGGAGCCATCACTCAGTTAAAAATAGAGATATTACTTTGAAATTTGGTTTGGGTATTGTCCATACTCAGTCCTCTCTCATGTATTCCGGTTTTTCTAACATCCTTGAGAACTTTGATTTTGTGGTGATTTTTCCCCAAAAAAATCAGTTTCTTTAATTTTAGTAGTCAAAACCCAAAATTTTGGAAATCTGAAATTGCCATTTTAAAGAGACTGCTATTTTGTATCTTTGCTGAATTGCGTTTGCAATTTGCTTCAAAACTCTGTTTGCTACGATTTTCAAATATTTATCGTTTTTCCACCAACATGACGTCATCAAAACATGATTATCTGCCAAACTACTCAACCAATTGCAATGGAATTTGTACAGCATACGTATAATTGTACACTCAGCTACTGCAAATTTCAGCAAGAAGCGCCGCATGTGTAAAAAGTTCTTGAAAAACCACAGGGGGGGGGGCTGTCAGCCCCAGCCCCAGCCCCCCCCCCCCCCCCCCCCCCCCCGTCGGGCGATGGTTAAATCAAGGCATCCACCTCCCTTCTATGTCTCATCCCCTTCACCGTCTCACTCCCATCCCCTCCTCATCTCTTATCTCGTTTACATCAGGGCACACAGGCGAGCCAATGTTGGCACTGAACTTCGCCAGTATTAAACGCCGTACCGTTCTCAATTAGCTACATCGAAACTGCGTCAAACTGCGTCAAACTGCAGCCGAGCGAGTTGATTGGAACTGGCGCGCTCCCAACTCCACCGACAGCGCCAAAAACTTGGGGCGCAACGCGGCACAGTTTCCAGGCCAGCAGGCCGATGAGCGCCAAGTTGTCCGGGGCGGCGTGAACGCTATTTTACGAGACTCATCGCCGCCGAGCCAACAACTTATCCGACAGGCACACAGCGCGGCGGCTGGTTCGGAGAGTCAACACCAGCTGACGTCGCCCGAGGGCATCTCGTGACCCGGACCACTGACCCCGGCGATCCCGCGGTCAAAGGTCTGACGACGGCAGGCGGGCCGGCGGTAAATCTCGGCCAACACAAGGGGCGCTTGACACTGGCAGTCGTTACTGTCACCACTCTCACGCAAAGTACCACCGACAATAATGGAAATTCACTAAAATTTAGCGCACGGTCAGATTCGAGCCTACGCCCACACTGAGCTGCACGGTTCTGAATGAGACCACAGTTACGGACTCACCTTGAAGTCAATGTAGCCGTTCTTGTCCATGTCGAACGTGCGGAACACGTGGTCGCAGAACTCCTCGGCGTTGCCGGACGGGAAGAACATCTTGTACATGTCGACAAACTTCACCGGCGTCAGCTTGCCGTTAGGGCAGTCTTGCTGTAAACGGAAGGGAAGGGAGTTATATATTGGCGTCAGTTAGTCATAGCGTCAGTTTAAGACGGGAGAACGGAGAGGGCTTCACGTTACACGCCGCGAAGGGATTCACACCTGCAATACGACTAGGTACTAGGAAGGTAGTTGCTAGGCTTCCTCACAATATGTACACTAGTGAAAGGTTGTGACAATGGGGATGGAACTTCATAAACAAAACAAATACCGGGATCGTCATAAAAACAACCACACCACATTCACAAATGATTACGTCATGATTATGTGATTAGACCATAAACTTCGTCTGCCTGTTTCTATAAACAAACAAAGCTGCCTGATTCCAGCTACTCCCACTTCTCCAAAGTCCAATGTGATGCGAGGTCTCCAACAGCAGAACGATCTCAGACAACATATAATCCTAGCCGGAATACATAACCAGCGGCATGACATCACATACAACAAGAAGCATCCGGCAATTATTTCATTTTCACAACAAACACATCAGCTGTCACAAACACATCCGGTTTGAATCATGTCACTCATTCCGGCAGGGATTTCCAGTTCTAACGGCAGCTACTCACGTCACGTCACGTCAGACCACGTCCATCAGCAGACACGTCAGACACGTCAGACACGGCAGCCACGTCAGACACGTCAGACACGGCAGCCACGTCAGACACGTCATACACGTCATACACGTCATACACGTCAGACACGTCATACACGTCAGACCAGACCACCTACGGGCTCACAGTCAACTGGCTTTCAGATAGCCTCAGCTAAAAGTTCCCGGTTCGTTTTAAGTTCAGCTCCAGCCGGCGCACAGTGGGCGGATTCACCCTTCTGGCGCGACACGGCACAAAAACTCGCTTTGGAAGCCCTTAAGACAATGCAAATGAGTACGTAGGCCCTTTTTGGTGCGCTGATTCAAATATGTTATCTCAAGCGAGATAAAAAGGCACATAGGTGCAATAACCCACAATTAATGGTCACGACTCAAGTCAAGCGTAAGCGTAAGCTAAATCCAACTGCTACATCCAATAATAATAGCGGACGGCTTACATTCCAAGCTAGTGTGCGAGTACCTCTCACACTAACCTGGGAACTCTGTTTGCGTGCTGGTGGGTTGGTCTTCCGCGGTGGGTAGCCTGGCACATGGGCAAGGACAAGCAGAAATCGACGTTCAGCCACTCGCTCGCTGACAGTGCTTAGAAATGTAAGCTTATTTCGACACGCGGCCTCCCACCTCTTCTTAATATTGGAGATGAGAAACCTTACGCTAGTATTTTGCGCCGAAGAAAAAGCAAGATCCTCGCTAAATTTTATATCCAGGTACTCAAGTGAATTCGTCACTGAAAGGTTCGAGACACCGACACTAAAGCCTAGCTCAGCAATATCGCGCCTGCTAACGCACATCCTTCCACCCTACTCGCGCGCGACTGGTGGTTCGTTACCCTGACCTGCTTCCCGGGTCACCTTATGGCACCGGCCCGGGCCGGGC
>JAXIVJ010010567.1:0-46698 GCA_036785665.1 Chirona hameri | reverse complement strand
CCCTTTTTACCCTACCTGGACTCGCCTATTATCTTTTAATCGTTCGTAGAGTAGCCTGTGGTGCGTGTTTCATCCGAAAACTGCAGTATGTTATTACATTGTACGCCCACGCCTCTTAGTTTCCTTGCAATAATATGACCCCCTTTTTTCCATTCCTGAGCGCGCCTCTGCAACAAATAACTTTATCCCCTTTTCTGGCCTCATATGTGCATATATCATTATAAGCTAAACGTCTATTGCGCCGTTATCGCTGGCATATCGTCATCACCATGTCAGTCACCCCCCTTTTCATGTGCCCTGAACACGCCCCTGAAACTCTATATGTAATAAATTATGCAAATAATGGAAGCAGAAGCTATCTTTTAGATCTTGATAGCTATAAATGTCCCTTACATCGCTCTAGTTGGCTTCCCGCCAAGCATTGAATACTTCCTGGAACCCCCCCCCCCCCCTTTTTCAAGCCCCTGAAACCGCCTCTGCGATGCAATTTTTATGATATTTCAATAACATCAACTAATTTGCACTTGTTGCAATCACCGTAAACCGATGTAACTCCTTTTATACTTGAGGCAGTTACGAAGAAACCGTGAAGATCGCATTTCCGTATTTTCGCCAAATGTCGCCTTCCGAACCCACCCAAAACTGTGCCCTGGAACCGCCTCTGTTCAGGTTAAGAAGTCAAAATTTTGACCTCCAAATGTGGCATTCAATTATATGAAAAGTCCCAAAATTGCATGGCCTGCTCCCAGCCGTTCTGGAGATATCTGCGAAAAAACATGAGGGGGGGGGGGGGCGGAATCCGCCCCCCTGTTACAAATAGGGTTAAGACAGGCAGGCAGCGGTAGTCACAGGCAGGCACAGTGCAGCGGTAGTCATTGTGAAATATCAACAACTTTAACACTTACTACACCAACACATAACTATTCTAGTCTCAGTCCTCTCCCATTCAACTTATGAAGCAGTTCCAGTCCGTAGCTACTAGGCCAGCTGAAAATTCAGCATCGGTCAAAGTAAATCAACCGCATTGCAGGAGGCAATCCATATCGGTCGGGCGGCTTTTTGACCCGAGCAGACCGACGCGGTGTCTGGACAGAAGCCGCCGCGCCCTTCCGTTGTCGAACCGGACAGGGCGATTGTAAGGGTTCTGTCAGGGATCCAGAGGATTCTGTCAGGGATTCAGAGGATTCTGATTCAGAGACCGGTGTCACATCACCGCACGGTGAGTCATCCAGAGACACAGACTCGCCCGTCACCTTCCCCGCCTCCAGTGCAAAGCCCTGGTGAGGACACAGGTCAGACACACGGGCACTCAGTACGGGATCCAGCGCGGAACGCACATCAGTCCGAGGCTCATTCGGCACGGGATTCACCGCGGGACCCGTATCAGACACACGCTCACTCGTAACTGGATCCGACACCGAACGGGACACAGGTCCCGGAAGGGGACACGTGACCGACTCACACTCGCTCTCGTCACTCTCGCGCTGCTCGTGTGCCGCGTCAGATCTGTGGAGAGGATGGGGCTTCAGTCTGTTGTGGTGTACCAGCAACATTTTCCCGCTGTCCTCCATCCGAATTCTGTAATTGAGGTCACCGACTTTGGCTTCAACTGTGGCGGGCTTCCAAGGACGTATGAACTTATAATATTCCCCCCTCCCCGCGATGCGCTTGAACAAATACACTGGATCACCAGGGCGGTACGTGAACTCGTTCATCTTGCGCTCATACAATCGCTTGTTACGAGTGTTACTCTGGTCCGACCTGCGAATGGCAACCTGATATGCATTTCGCAGACCAGCACACAGACGATCCACGTACGCTGCAATGGAGTCAGATTTGAATGCCCGGGGCACCTCGATCTCGGCATCTATCGGCAGACGGGGGGGGGGGGGGCTTCTCACGTCCAAGCATTAAGAAGAATAGATTGTACCCGAGCGATTTGTGTACCTGCGACCTATATCCCATCATCAGGAGTGGCAGATGCACGTCCCACTCCTCATGATTGTCATCAAGATACTTCGACAACATGCCCAAAATGGTCCGCATCATTCTCTCACACTTTCCGTCTCCCTGAGGGTGTGCAGTCGAAGTGTTAGTCTTTTTGATGCCCATCAGTCGACACACCTCAGTCCTCACTCATCACCTGACTGCGAAAGTTTGTGGCACAATCAGAATGCAAATACTTTGGACAGCCAAAGCGTGAGAACAGTCCTTCCACCAATGCTGTAGCCACCGTCGTCGCCGTCATGTCAGGCAGTGCAAACACATCACAGAAACGGGTGAAATGGTCACTACACACCAGCAGATGCTTGTTGCCACGAGCTGTGATAGGTAAGTTTGTGAGGAAGTCGATAGACACAGTTTCCCACGGTTCAGATGACCTCAGCTCCCCCATCGCAGCACGCGGCTGTGGGACAGGAGCGTTACGAGAGCTGCACCGCTCACAGTCTGACAATAACTGTTCACATCAGCTGTCACTGTGGGCCACCAGAACCGCAGCTGCACCTGCGAAAGCAGCTTTTCACGGTTGAAATGGCCACCGGCTGAGCCTGCGTGCAGTGACGTCAGCACGCCAGACACCAGATGAGGAGGGATCATCACCTGGAGCCGTTCACAGTCACGCGGGCGTCTTCTGTAGACCCTGAACAGGACACCCTCCACGTTGCCACTGCCGTAACAGCGGACGGACGCTCTCTGGTACCTGACGACGTGTCGGACGTCGACCTGCTGACAAGTGACGGGTAATCTCCGCGATACCCGCGTCCCTCCCCTGCTCCGCCTGTATGTAACTCAAGGACCAGTCGGTACTCGTGATTCGGTCACAGCTGGATGCTGGCGTCTCGCCTGTTTGACAGCCAACATCAGCAACCTCAGACGGCCTCCTGCTCAGAGCATCAGCTTACTACGTTTTCAGAACCCGGCCTGTAAACAATATCAAAGGTGAAACTGCCAAGGATGTCCAACCAGCGTGCCAGCATGCCAGATGGGTTCCTGAAATTTATCAGCCATTGCAAGCTGCTGTGGTCAGTTCGGAGCTGGAACTTTTTTCCCTGCAAATAATGCGAAAAATGTTGAACAAAAACAACACAAGCCAGCAGCTCTTTTTTAGTAGTTGAGTAGTTTCTTTGAGACTTCGATAGGCGCTGACTTCCAAACGCAATGATACGATCCACACCATGCTGTTTCTGCACCAGCACGGCTCCTACTCCCTCGTCACTAGCATCACAATCTAGCGTTAAATCACCAGCATCAGGAATAAAACGAGGCAGCGCCACAACTGGTGCGCGAGTCAACGCCACTTTCAAACGATCAAATGCAGCCTGGGCCTGGTCTGACCACTGAAACTTATCAGAGACAGACAAAAGAGATCATATCAGAGATATGTCAAAAAGAGGAGCTGCGATTTCTGAGAAGTTCTTCACATATTTCCTGCAGAAGGAAGCCAGTCCCAGGAAGCTTGCGAGCTCCTTCGCTGTTCGTGGCTCGGGCCAGTCACGGATCATGGCCACTTTGTCAGGGTCAGGGCACAGACAGTCACGAGACACTTGGTTTCCGAGGAACATCACTCTGTCACGAAAAAATGTGCACTTCGCCAAATTCAAGGTCAACCCTGCTGATGATAACCGAGACAGCACTGCGTCCAGCTTCTCAAGCACATCTGTGAAAGCAGCACCATGAACGACAATATCATCAAAATAGTTTACGCAGGTATGAGGACGCAGATCCCCCAGCACAACATCAAGCATTTTGGCACATGTGAACGGAGCGGAGCTGAATCCAAAACAAACTCTGGTGTACCTGTAATTTGAAAACGGCGTCGTGATTGTGGCCTTATCACGGTCCTCGGGCTTGATAGGAATCTGGTGGTATGCGGAGTTCATATCTAAAACACAGAAGAGGGACGAGCCAGCCAGGGCCTCCAGTGTGTCATCTATACGAGCCATAGGGTACGCTGGGAGGCGTGTGACAGCGTTTAGCTTACGCAGATCTGCACATATGCGAACCTCAGACTTTTTACGCACCAGGCAGATCGGGGACGACCAGCCACTGTCATATGTTTCCAAGATTCCCTGACGCACCAACTCATCCATCTGCGCCTTGACAGTCTCATGCAGGTGGGGAGGGATGCGTCGGTGGTTCTGTCGAATTGGGGGGTGATCGCCGGTATCGATGACGTGCATTGCCACATCAGTGAGACCAATATGTCCATCAAACATGCTCTCGTACTTTTGAAAAACCTGAAAAAGCGCACGTTTCTGAGATTCTGTCAGGTTCGAGTGCTGTAAATCGACTAATTTGTCAAAATTAACTATTTGACTCGTCTTTCTCAGTTCTCCAGACTGCTCCTCCTCTGAAAACTCAACATCCAAATTGGCGAGTACCTCATGTTTTGGTACAGTCACGTAGTTAACGGAGATATTGCGTATGACCAGGGGAACAGACGTTTCGGATACTTCCACGACACTTCGCACCACTTCCAAGCCGGGCTGGTCACACACCGGTTCAACAATTGCCTGGCCCTGAAAATCACAATTGTGCACGAACCCCGGCGCAATCATCTCGCATCCCGGCGGCACAGTCACGTTTTTGCCCATCACCACAGTACCCACTGATGTGATCTCCGCCGCGACTGCCTTTACCGACTCAGGCCGGGAAAACTCGAGACACCTCCGTCACAGGTCAATCACACACTGCTGAAAATGTTTAAGAAAATCCACTCCCAGGATGCACGGTACCTCCGTGCTGTCAGAAACGTACAGCGGGACAACACGACACACTTGACCCATTTGGACGGACACCATGGTTCTCCCGAGCAACGGAAGAGGGCTCTGCGAGGCAGTTTTGGCTCGGGTTGCTGTCCGACAAAGTTTGGCACGGGGCAGTGTATCAAACACGGATTATATATACTATATATATCATATCACTATATAAGGCGCCCTGCGTCCGAGAGTATCGCACTATATCAGGCGTCCCGTGTCCGAGAGAATCGCACTATATAAGGCATCCCGTGTCCGAGAGTATCGCACTATATTAGGCGTCCCGTGTCCGAGTATCGCACTATATCAGGCGTCCCGTGTCCGAGAATCGTACTATATCAGCCTGCGTCCCGTGCCCGAGTATCGCACTATATCAGGCTGCGTCCCATGTCCGAGTATCGCACTATATCAAGCGTCCTGTGTCAGATAGTATCGCACTATATAAGGCTGCGTCCCGTGTCCGAGAGTATCGCACTATATTAGGCGTCCCGTGTCCGAGAGCATCGCACTATATCAGACTTCGTCCCGTGTCCGAGAGTATCGCACTATATCAGGCGTCCCGTGCCCGAGTATCGCACTATATCAGGCGTCCTGTGTCCGAGTATCGTATTATATCAGGCTACGGCCCGTGTCCGATAGTATTACACTATATCAGGCGTCACGTGTCCGAGTATCGTACTATATCTGGCGTCCCGTGTCCGAGAGTATCGCACTATATCAGGCGTCCCGTGTCCGAGTATCACACTATATCAGGCGTCCCGTGTCCGACTATCGCACTATATCAGGCGTCCCGTGTCCGAGTATCGCACTATATCAGGTGTCCCGTGTCCGAGGGTATCGCACTATGTCAGGCGCCCCGTGTCCGAGAGTATCGCACTATATCAGGCTGCATGTCGTGTCCGAGAGTATCGCACTATATCAGGCGTCCCGTGTCCGAGAGTATCGCACTATATCAGGCGTCCTGTGTCCGAGTATCGCACTATATTAGGCGTCCCGTGTCCGAGTATCGCACTATATCAGGCTGCGCCCCGTGTCCTAGAGTATCGCACTATATCAGCCGTCCCGTGTCCGAGTATCGCACTATATCAGGCGTCCCGTGTCCGAGAGTATCGCACTATATCAGGCGTCCCGTGTCCGAGTATCGCACTATATCAGGCGTCCCGTGTCCGAGTATCGCACTATATCAGCCGCCCTGTGTCCGAGAGTATCGCACTATTCAGGCGTCCCGTGTCCGAGAGTATCGCACTATATCAGGCGTCCCGTGTCCGAGAGTATCGCACTATATCAGGCGTTCCGTGTCCGAGTATCGCACTATATTAGGCGTCCCGTGTCCGAGAGTATCGCACTATATCAGGCGTCTCGTGTCCGAGTATCGCACTATATCAGGCGTCCCGTGTCCGAGAGCATCGCACTATATCAGGCGTCCCGTGTCCGAGTATCGCACTATATCAGGCGTCCCGTGTCCGAGAGCATCGCACTATATCAGGCGTCCCGTGTCCGAGTTTCGCATTATATCAGGCGTCCTGTGTCCGAGTATCGCACTATATCAGGCGTCCCGTGTCCGAGTATCGCACTATATCAACCGTCCTGTGTCAGATAGTATCGCACTATATCAGGCTGCGTCCAGTGTCCGAGAGTATCCCACTATATCAGGCGGCCCGTGTCCGAGAGTAGCGCACTATATCAGGCGTCCCGTGTCCGAGAGTATCGCACTATATAAGGCGTCCCGTGTCCGAGAGTATAGCACTATATCAGACGTCCTGTGTCCGAGAGTATCGCACTATAGCAGGCGTCCCGTGTCCGAGAGTATCGCACTATATCAGGCGTCCCGTGTCCGAGTATCGCACTATATCAGGCGTTTCGTGTCCGAGCATCGCACTATATCAGGCGTCCCCTGCCCGATAGTATAGCACTATATAAGGCGTCCCGTGTCCGAGAGTATAGCACTATATCAGGCGTCCCGTGTCCGAGTATCGCACTATATCAGGCGTCCCGTGTCCGAGAGTATCGCACTATATCAGGCGTCCCGTGTCCGAGAGTATCGCACTATATCAGGCGTCCCGTGTCCGAGAGTATCGCACAATATCAGGCGTCCTGTGTCCGAGTATCGCACTATATCAGGCTACGGCCCGTGTCCGAGAGTATCGCACTATATCAGGCGTCACGTGTCCGAGTATCGCACTATATCAGGCGTCCCGTGTCCGAGAGTATCGCACTATATCAGGCGTCCCATGTCCGAGTATCGCACTATATCAGGCGTCTCGTGTCCGAGAGTATCCCACTATATCAGGTGCCCTGTGTCCTAGAGTATCGCACTATATCAGGCGTCCCGTGTCAGATTATCACACTATATCAGGCTGCGTCCCGTGTCCGATTATCGCACTATATCAGCCGTCCCCTGTCCGAGTATCGCACTATATCAGGCTCCGTCCCGTGTCCGAGAGTATCGCACTATATCAGGCGTCCCGTATCCGAGAGTATCGCACTATATCAGGCGTCCCGTGTCCGAGATTATCGCACTATATCAGGCGTCCCGTGTCCGAGTATCGCACTATATCAGGCGTCTCGTGTCCGAGTATCGCACTATATCAGGCGTCCCGTGTCCGAGAGTATCGCACTATATCAGGCGTCCTGCGTCCGAGAGTATCGCACAATAGCAGGCGTCCCGTGTCCGATAGTATCGCACTATATCAGGCGTCCCGTGTCCGAGTATCGCACTATATCAGGCGTCTCGTGTCCGAGTATCGCACTATATCAGGCGTCCCGTGTCCGAGAGTATCGCACTATACCAAGCGTCCCGTGTCCGAGTTTCGCATTATATCAGGCGTCCCGTGTCCGAGTATCGCACTATATCAGGCGTCTCGTGTCCGAGTATCGCACTATACCAAGCGTCCCGTGTCCGAGTATCGCACTATATCAGGCTGCGTCCCGTGTCCGAGAGTATCGCACTATACCAAGCGTCCCGTGTCCGAGTTTCGCATTATATCAGGCGTCCCGTGTCCGAGTATCGCACTATATCAGGCGTCCCGTGTCCGAGAGTATCGCACTATATCAGGCGTCCCGTGTCCGAGAGTATCGCACTATATCAGGCGTCCCGTGTCCGAGAGTATCGCACTATACCAAGCGTCCCGTGTCCGAGTATCGCACTATATCAGGCTGCGTCCCGTGTCCGAGAGTATCGCACTATATCAGGCGTCCCGTGTCCGAGACTATCGCACTATATAAGGCTGCGTCCCGTGTCCGAGTATCGCACTATATCAGGCTGCGTCCCGTGTCCGAGTATCGCACTATATCAGGCTGCGTCCCGTGTCCGAGAGTATCGCACTATATCAGGCGTCCCGTGTCTGAGAGTATCGCACTATATCAGGCGTCCCGTGTCCGAGAGTATCGCACTATATCAGGCGTCCCGTGTCCGAGAGTATCGCACTATATAAGGCTGTGCCCCGTGTCCGAGAGTAGCGCACTATATCAGGCGTCCCGTATCCGAGAGTATCCCACTATATCAGGTGTCCTGTGTCCTAGAGTATCGCACTATATCAGGCGTCCCACTCCTCCCGGTACTCCTCCCGCGGTTCCCAGTTCAGCGGTACTCCTGCCGCGGTCACCAGTTCAGCGGTACTCCTCCCGCAGTCCCCTGTGCAGCGGTACACCTCCCGCGGTCCCCTGTTCAGCGGTACTCCTCCCGCGGTCCCCAGTTCAGCGGTACATCTCCCGCGGTCCCCAGTTCAGCGGTACACCTCCCGCGGTCCCCTGTTCAGCAGTACTACTCCCGCGGTCCCCTGTTCAGCGGTACTCCTCCCGCGGTCCCCAGTTCAGCGGTACTCCTCCCGCGGTCCCCAGTTCAGCGGTACTCCTCCCGCGGTCCCCTGTTCAGCGTTACTCCTCCCGCGGTCACCGGTTCAGCGGTACTCCTCCCGCGGTCCCATATGTGCCGACATTCTGTGGTATAACCCCCACCCCGTGATCTGTTCCCGTGTCAGGACATTCAGCGGTACACGGCGGCCGCCTGCCACTTGTCAACACCCGCAATCCATCGCTGGGACAATTGATTGATTGATTGATGTATTTCGCAATCATCCACGAAGGACATGGCTTTTAAAAGATGCACGTCATTTCTGTTTAAAAAAAACAAGGGCATACATTCAGGTACACGTACAATACATAACACAGTTCAGTCGTTTGCACAGACATCTTTTCGCCTCTATCCGTCCAATATCGTGCGCTTTAGGTTGGTCCGGAACGCCGGTGCGCCTGGGTCTATCCCTAGTTTGTTCAGTGTGATCACTCCTCTGCTGCACAGTCGTCTTTTCCCCGTCTCTGTGCGCATTCGCGGCATTGTGAACCAGTCAGCTCGTCTGGTGGCATGCGCATGTTGCTCGTTTGCCCGCGGCCAAATGCTGTCGCTGATGCACTCTGGTTGTCCGGTTACAATGGCCATCTGCACAGAGCTCACAGTGTGGTAATCTACCAACTGTTTCGCAGTAAGCCAACCGAGTTGTCGGATGACGTCTGTTATGTGATCCTACTTCCGTCGGCCGGTCACGACTCTAGCACAGAAGTTGATGATTTTCTGTACTATGTGCAGCTGAACTGCGCCACACGAGCCGTACACAGCTATGCAGTAACGCACTATCGACAATACCAGTGCCTGGACTATGTTTTTCAGAGACGAGTTCGGGATCACGTGTCGCGCGTGGCTCAAGGCGATGAGCATGCCCGTGCACTTGTTGGTCATGGTGTCTATATGGCTATGATAGTTGAGATGTCGGTCGATTGTGAGGCCTATATTTTTGATCTGTCTCGAGTCGGGAATCACAGTCCCGCAGAAACTCAGTGTCACCGGTGGTAAGTCTCTCCGCATGGCTGGTGTCTCCAGGACTAACATCTGGGTCGTTCAGTTTCACACCGTTGTGACAGAACCACTGGTACAGTGAGCCGAGCGCAGCTTCCATTCGGGCGGTAAGCTGCTGCAGGTCCTGCTTTCGCCCGCTGATCATGACCTGTGTATCATCGGCGAATTGCACGACCGTGACGTCATCAGGCACACACTGGCTCATGTCATTGGCAAATATCATGTATAAGATGCAGCTAAGGGCGCCGCCTTGGTAGACGCCAATCGTGTTTGGCTTTGTTCGCGATCTGATGTTTTTGCCATCCGCCCCACGTATCTGAACCTGCTGTGTGTGGCCGGTCAGGTAGTTTGTAAACCAGTCGGTGTCGACTCCATACAGAGATAGTTTGTCCAAAAGTTGTCTGCATTTCAAAGCATTTCCTTACTGAAAGCACAGTGTCGAGAGGACACAGTTACAAAGCACAATGGCTATTCAGTGAAGGCACAACGAACCATGTCGACAAGGCACGATGCACACTGTGCCCCCACAAGCGTATAATCGAAGCGTACGAGATGCACTGGAGAGCGTGTATCTATTGCAGCTTTTCTAAAATCACATTGCATGAAATCACATTTCGTTTCAATTTAGTTTCTGAAACATGCGCCATCCATTCCACAACACGTGAAAACATAACTACATGATACACTAAAATGAATGAGAATCATGCTTATAACTTTTTGACGCGAAACAATGTATCTGGTGGGACTATGGCGTAAATCTTTACTTTTGAATGGGAAACCTGCATGTGTCTGTGAACTAAGAGTATGAACAAGCTAAGTATTACTACTGGCCCATTTCGAAACAATCGAATAGCGACGACACAATTCAAGCAAACTGTTATATCGATGCATATCTTAAACACAAAGGCAGACTGAATACACTCAGAACGTCTCTAAAACCACCTACATGACCGGCCAAGACAGCCTCAGCACACCAGACCACAGCCTCAGCACACCAGACCACAGCCTCAGCAGACAAGACCACAGCCTCGGCAGACCAGACCACAGCCTCAGCACACCAGACCACAGCCTCGGCAGACCAGACCACAGCCTCAGCACACCAGACCACAGCCTCAGCAGACCAGACCACAGCCTCAGCACACCAGACCACAGTCTCAGCAGACCAGACCACAGTCTCAGCAGACCATACAGCAGCCTCGGCAGACTAGACCACAGTCTCAGCACACCAGACCACAGTCTCAGCAGACCATACAGCAGCCGCAGTCGCCGATGCACAGACTCGACTCGAAGAACATGAAGTCGATGAGGAAGGCGGCGCCGAGCAGCGTCGCTTTGACGCCCGCCTCCAGCTCCTCGGGGAAGACGATGCCGTACTGGTCTGAGTCGGTGAACAGCTCGCGCGCCATGCCGGACCACGTCTTTGTGATGCAGCCGAGCTCCTGCTGTCCGTCGGCAGAGAGCACGCTGAAGTCGGCGGCGCCACACCAGGAGGCCCACCGGAGTGCCGGTCCGCGCAGCTGCAGCGCCACCGAGCCGTCCGGCCGACACACGCTGAGCTGGGGCCGCAGCGCGGACCACTGCTGCCGAACGGTGCCCAGCAGCTGACCCTGCGCGGTCACCTCCAGCTCCTGCTGCCAGCACGGGTAGCAGCAGCTCTGACAGCGCAGCGGACGCCGCAGGTGCAGCACCTGCCGCCGGTTACTGCTGTCCTGCAGATGTAAGAGGACAGACTGGTCAGCGGGGACCAACAGACAGGTGATGTCGACACTGATGAAAGAAGTAACACAACGACTCAGCAATGTTAGAACACAGTCACACAACGACTCAGCAATGTTAGAACACAGTCACACAACTCCTCAGCAATGTTAGAACACAGTCACACAACGACTCAGCAATGTTAGAACACAGTCACACAACTACTCAGCAATGTTAGAACACAGTCACACAACTACTCAGCAATGTTAGAACACAGTAACACAACGACTCATCAATGTTAGAACCCAGTCACAACGACTCAGCAATGTTAGAACACAGTCACACAACGACTCATCAATGTTAGAACACAGTCACACAACGACTCAGCAATGTTAGAACACAGTCACAACGACTCAGCAATGTTAGAACACAGTCACACAACTACTCAGCAATGTTAGAACACAGTCACACAACGACTCAGCAATGTTAGAACACAGTCACACAACGACTCAGCAATGTTAGAACACAGTCACACAACGACTCAGCAATGTTAGAACACAGTCACACAACGACTCAGCAATGTTAGAACACAGTCACAACTACTCAGCAATGTTATAACACAGTCACACAACTACTCATCAATGTTAGAACACAGTCACACAACTCCTCAGCAATGTTAGACCACAGTCACAACGACTCAGCAATGTTAGAACACAGTCACAACTACTCAGCAATGTTAGAACACAGTCACACAACGACTCAGCAATGTTAGAACACAGTCACACAACTACTCAGCAATGTTAGAACACAGTCACACAACGACTCAGCAATGTTAGAACACAGTCACACAACGACTCAGCAATGTTAGAACACAGTCACAACGACTCAGCAATGTTATAACACAGTCACACAACTACTCAACAATGTTAGATCACAGTCACACAACGACTCAGCAATGTTAGAACACAGTCACACAACGACTCAGCAATGTTAGAACACAGTCACACAACGATTCAGCAATGTTAGAGCACAGTCACACAACTACTCAGCAATGTTAGAACACAGTCACACAACTACTCAGCAATGTTAGAACACAGTCACAACGACTACTCAGCAATGTTAGAACACAGTCACAACTCCTCATAAATGTTAGAACACAGTCACACAACGACTCAGCAATGTTAGAACACAGTCACACAACGACTCAGCAATGTTAGAACACAGTCACACAACGACTCAGCAATGTTAGAACACAGTCACAACTCCTCAGCAATGTTAGAACACAGTCACACAACGACTCAGCAATGTTAGAACACAGTCACAACGACTCAGCAATGTTAGAACACAGTCACACAACTACTCAGCAATGTTAGAACACAGTCACACAACTACTCAGCAATGTTAGAACACAGTCACAACGACTACTCAGCAATGTTAGAACACGGTCACAACTCCTCAGAAATGTTAGAGCACAGTCACACAACGACTCAGCAATGTTAGAACACAGTCACACAACTACTCAGCAATGTTAGAACACAGTCACACAACGACTCAGCAATGTTAGAACACAGTCACACAACGACTCAGCAATGTTAGAACACAGTCACACAACTACTCAGCAATGTTAGAACACAGTCACACAACGACTCAGCAATGTTATAACACAGTCACAACGACTCAGCAATGTTAGAACACAGTCACAACGACTCAGCAATGTTAGAACAGTTACACAACGACTCAGCAATGTTAGAACACAGTCACACAACTACTCAGCAATGTTAGAACACAGTAACACAACGACTCATCAATGTTAGAACCCAGTCACAACGACTCAGCAATGTTAGAACACAGTCACACAACGACTCATCAATGTTAGAACACAGTCACACAACGACTCAGCAATGTTAGAACACAGTCACAACGACTCAGCAATGTTAGAACACAGTCACACAACTACTCAGCAATGTTATAACACAGTCACACAACGACTCAGCAATGTTAGAACACAGTCACACAACGACTCAGCAATGTTAGAACACAGTCACACAACGACTCAGCAATGTTAGAACACAGTCACAACGACTCAGCAATGTTAGAACAGTCACACAACGACTCAGCAATGTTAGAACACAGTCACACAACGACTCAGCAATGTTAGAACACAGTCACAACTACTCAGCAATGTTAGAACACAGTCACACAACTACTCATCAATGTTAGAACACAGTCACACAACTCCTCAGCAATGTTAGAACACAGTCACACAACGACTCAGCAATGTTAGAACACAGTCACACAACGACTCAGCAAAGTTAGAACACAGTCACAACGACTCAGCAATGTTATAACACAGTCACACAACTACTCAACAATGTTAGATCACAGTCACACAACGACTCAGCAATGTTAGAACACAGTCACACAACGACTCAGCAATGTTAGAACACAGCCACACAACGATTCAGCAATGTTAGAGCACAGTCACACAACTACTCAGCAATGTTAGAACACAGTCACACAACTACTCAGCAATGTTAGAACACAGTCACAACGACTACTCAGCAATGTTAGAACACAGTCACAACTCCTCATAAATGTTAGAACACAGTCACACAACGACTCAGCAATGTTAGAACACAGTCACACAACGACTCAGCAATGTTAGAACACAGTCACACAACGACTCAGCAATGTTAGAACACAGTCACAACTCCTCAGCAATGTTAGAACACAGTCACACAACGACTCAGCAATGTTAGAACACAGTCACAACGACTCAGCAATGTTAGAACACAGTCACACAACTACTCAGCAATGTTAGAACACAGTCACACAACTACTCAGCAATGTTAGAACACAGTCACAACGACTACTCAGCAATGTTAGAACACGGTCACAACTCCTCAGAAATGTTAGAGCACAGTCACACAACGACTCAGCAATGTTAGAACACAGTCACACAACTACTCAGCAATGTTAGAACACAGTCACACAACGACTCAGCAATGTTAGAACACAGTCACACAACGACTCAGCAATGTTAGAACACAGTCACACAACTACTCAGCAATGTTAGAACACAGTCACACAACGACTCAGCAATGTTATAACACAGTCACAACGACTCAGCAATGTTAGAACACAGTCACAACGACTCAGCAATGTTAAAACAGTCACACAACGACTCAGCAATGTTAGAACACAGTCACACAACTACTCAGCAATGTTAGAACACAGTAACACAACGACTCATCAATGTTAGAACCCAGTCACAACGACTCAGCAATGTTAGAACACAGTCACACAACGACTCATCAATGTTAGAACACAGTCACACAACGACTCAGCAATGTTAGAACACAGTCACAACGACTCAGCAATGTTAGAACACAGTCACACAACTACTCAGCAATGTTATAACACAGTCACACAACGACTCAGCAATGTTAGAACACAGTCACACAACGACTCAGCAATGTTAGAACACAGTCACACAACGACTCAGCAATGTTAGAACACAGTCACAACGACTCAGCAATGTTAGAACAGTCACACAACGACTCAGCAATGTTAGAACACAGTCACACAACGACTCAGCAATGTTAGAACACAGTCACAACTACTCAGCAATGTTAGAACACAGTCACACAACTACTCATCAATGTTAGAACACAGTCACACAACTCCTCAGCAATGTTAGAACACAGTCACACAACGACTCAGCAATGTTAGAACACAGTCACAACTACTCAGCAATGTTAGAACACAGTCACACAACGACTCAGCAATGTTAGAACACAGTCACACAACTACTCAGCAATGTTAGAACACAGTCACACAACGACTCAGCAATGTTAGAACACAGTCACAACGACTCAGCAATGTTAGAACACAGTCACACAACGACTCAGCAATGTTAGAACACAGTCACACAACGACTCAGCAATGTTAGAACACAGTCACAACTACTCAGCAAAGTTAGAACACAGTCACACAACTACTCATCAATGTTAGAACACAGTCACACAACTCCTCAGCAATGTTAGAACACAGTCACAACGACTCAGCAATGTTATAACACAGTCACACAACGACTCAGCAATGTTAGAACACAGTCACAACTACTCAGCAATGTTAGAACACAGTCACACAACGACTCAGCAATGTTAGAACACAGTCACACAACTACTCAGCAATGTTAGAACACAGTCACACAACGACTCAGCAATGTTAGAACACAGTCACACAACGACTCAGCAATGTTAGAGCACAGTCACACAACGACTCAGCAATGTTAGAACACAGTCACACAACGACTCAGCAATGTTAGAACACAGTCACAACGACTCAGCAATGTTATAACACAGTCACACAACTACTCAGCAATGTTAGATCACAGTCACACAACGACTCAGCAATGTTAGAACACAGTCACACAACGACTCAGCAATGTTAGAACACAGTCACACAACGATTCAGCAATGTTAGAGCACAGTCACACAACTACTCAGCAATGTTAGAACACAGTCACAACGACTACTCAGCAATGTTAGAACACAGTCACAACTCCTCAGCAATGTTAGAACACAGTCACACAACGACTCAGCAATGTTAAAACACAGTCACACAACCACTCAGCAATGTTAGAACACAGTCACACAACTACTCAGCAATGTTAGAACACAGTCACACAACTACTCAGCAATGTTAGAACACAGTCACAACGACTACTCAGCAATGTTAGAACACAGTCACAACTCCTCATAAATGTTAGAACACAGTCACACAACGACTCAGCAATGTTAGAACACAGTCACACAACGACTCAGCAATGTTAGAACACAGTCACAACTCCTCAGCAATGTTAGAACACAGTCACACAACGACTCAGCAATGTTAGAACACAGTCACAACGACTCAGCAATGTTAGAACACAGTCACACAACTACTCAGCAATGTTAGAACACAGTCACACAACTACTCAGCAATGTTAGAACACAGTCACAACGACTACTCAGCAATGTTAGAACACAGTCACAACTCCTCAGAAATGTTAGAACACAGTCACACAACGACTCAGCAATGTTAGAACACAGTCACACAACTACTCAGCAATGTTAGAACACAGTCACACAACGACTCAGCAATGTTAGAACACAGTCACACAACGACTCAGCAATGTTAGAACACAGTCACACAACTACTCATCAATGTTAGAACACAGTCACACAACGACTCAGCAATGTTATAACACAGTCACAACGACTCAGCAATGTTAGAACACAGTCACAACGACTCAGCAATGTTAGAACAGTCACCACAACGACTCAGCAATGTTAGAACACAGTCACACAACGACTCAGCAATGATAGAACACAGTCACACAACGACTCAGCAATGTTAGAACACAGTCACACAACGACTCAGCAATGTTAGAACACAGTCACACAACTCCTCAGCAATGTTAGAACACAGTCACACAACGACTCAGCAATGTTAGAACACAGTCACACAACTACTCAGCAATGTTAGAACACAGTCACACAACGACTCAGCAATGTTAGAACACAGTCACACAACTACTCAGCAATGTTAGAACACAGTCACACAACTACTCATCAATGTTAGAACACAGTCACACAACTCCTCAGCAATGTTAGAACACAGTCACAACGACTCAGCAATGTTAGAACACAGTCACACAACGACTCAGCAATGTTAGAACACAGTCACACAACGACTCAGCAATGTTAGAACACAGTCACAACTACTCAGCAATGTTAGAGCACAGTCACACAACTACTCATCAATGTTAGAACACAGTCACACAACTCCTCAGCAATGTTAGAACACAGTCACAACGACTCAGCAATGTTAGAACACAGTCACACAACGACTCAGCAATGTTAGAACACAGTCACAACTACTCAGCAATGTTAGAACACAGTCACACAACGACTCAGCAATGTTAGAACACAGTCACACAACTACTCAGCAATGTTAGAACACAGTCACACAACGACTCAGCAATGTTAGAACACAGTCACACAACGACTCAGCAATGTTAGAACACAGTCACAACGACTCAGCAATGTTATAACACAGTCACACAACTACTCAGCAATGTTAGATCACAGTCACACAACGACTCAGCAATGTTAGAACACAGTCACACAACGACTCAGCAATGTTAGAACACAGTCACACAACGACACACAACGAACACAGTCACACAACATGTTAGAACACAGTCACACAACGACTCAGCAATGTTAGAACACAGTCACACAACGATTCAGTAATGTTAGAGCACAGTCACACAACTACTCAGCAATGTTAGAACACAGTCACAACGACTACTCAGCAATGTTAGAACACAGTCACAACTCCTCAGAAATGTTAGAACACAGTCACACAACGACTCAGCAATGTTAGAACACAGTCACACAACGACTCAGCAATGTTAGAACACAGTCACACAACTACTCAGCAATGTTAGAACACAGTCACACAACGACTCAGCAATGTTAGAACACAGTCACACAACGACTCAGCAATGTTAGAACACAGTCACACAACTACTCAGCAATGTTAGAACACAGTCACACAACTCCTCAGCAATGTTATAACACAGTCACAACGACTCAGCAATGTTATCACACAGTCACAACGACTCAGCTATGTTAGAACAGTCACACAACGACTCAGCAATGTTAGAACACAGTCACACAACTACTCAGCAATGATAGAACACAGTCACACAACGACTCAGCAATGTTAGAACACAGTCACACAACGACTCAGCAATGTTAGAACACAGTCACACAACTCCTCAGCAATGTTAGAACACAGTAACACAACGACTCATCAATGTTAGAACCCAGTCACAACGACTCAGCAATGTTAGAACACAGTCACAACTCCTCAGCAATGTTAGAACACAGTCACACAACGACTCAGCAATGTTAGAACACAGTCACAACGACTCAGCAATGTTAGAACACAGTCACACAACGACTCAGCAATGTTAGAACACAGTCACAACTCCTCAGCAATGTTAGAACACAGTCACACAACGACTCAGCAATGTTAAAGCACAGTCACACAACCACTCAGCAATGTTAGAACACAGTCACACAACTACTCAGCAATGTTAGAACACAGTCACACAACTACTCAGCAATGTTAGAACACAGTCACAACCACTACTCAGCAATGTTAGAACACAGTCACAACTCCTCAGAAATGTTAGAACACAGTCACACAACGACTCAGCAATGTTAGAACACAGTCACACAACGACTCAGCAATGTTAGAACACAGTCACACAACGACAGTTCATTTTGATATTCCATCTAGAAAGCCTTACAGAAAAGGTAAAGTAGCATGAATGCACATGATGTGCAATGTGCATGTAACAAGAGCCTACAGTGATAATAAAGTTGAAGAACACGTACGTTCATGACAATGAAGATACAGAACATGTCCTCACCACGACATGCTGCTTGAAGAGCACGTAGCTTAAAGGGAATAGTTCACCTTTAACATGGTGTTTTGAACTGAGATAGCAGATTTGTAGAGCAGATATAAAAATGGGTTGTGGTGAAAGAATTACCTCGCTACGCTAAGTAATTTCGATATAGGACCAGTGGGCCCTTTTAGAATACTCTGTTTCGGGTCCGCGAAAATTTACAACGGCTGTTTACAATACAAGCAGCCTGCGTATATATGCCTAAAGTCCGCCATTATTGTGTGCAGTAGCTTCCATATCGAAGCTACCATATGCATGCCGTCATACATTGTCATGAAGTTGTTTAGGCCATGAAGAAGAAAAGAGAAACATTACTATTTCTCGACGGGTATCCATCTATCGTCCAAAGAAATGTCATATTCGTTTTTCAGCTCAAAATACCCCGTATAGCCAAATTTCAAGTCTTTTTTAAATGTGACCTATTCCCTTTAAATTAAATAAATGTTCCTCACCATGACCCGTATGTCGAAGGCACGCAGATAGCTACAGCACGTGGGCAGGATTCCTGCGCTCTCTTCCACAGCGAAGTAGACATGCTGGCCGGCTCCGTTCTTCACCATGTACTTGTTGGCGGTCTCCACACCCATTATGGCCTCGGTGAGCTCCACCTTCTGAGACACAATCAGGGTGTCGGTGCCGACCAGGTACTCCAGACCGGGCGGAACGGGGGCGCCCCCACCGGCCGCCGACTCCGGCTGTGTCGTCACCACCGACATGACCCCGGCGGTGGTAGATCACAGGTCAGTTGGTGACCTCGGCAAGTCACAAAGGTCAACTGGTGACTTCAGCAGGTCACACAGATCAGCTGGTGACCACGGGAGGTCAGGCAGATCAGCTGGTGACCACGGGAGGTCAGGCAGGTCAGCTCGTGACTTGGTGACCGCAGATCGCACAGGTTAACTTGTCAACCGGATTCGTCTGAAATGGGATGAACTAATTCAATATTGAGTCACAGCAGCATCCCAACACAGCAGCATCCCAACACAGCAGAATCCCAACACAGCAGCATCCCAACACAGCAGCATCCCAACACAGCAGCATCCCAACACAGCAGCATCCCAACACAGCAACATCCCAACACAGCAGAATCCCAACACAGCAGCATCCCAACACAGCAACATCCCAACACAGCAGCATCCCAACACAGCAGCATTCCAACACAGTAGCATCCCAACACAGCAGCATCCCAACACAACAGCATCCCAACACAGCAGCATCCCAACACAGCAGCATCCCAACACAGCAGAATCCCAACACAGCAGCATCCCAACACAGCAGCATCCCAACACAGCATAATTCCAACACAGCATAATTCCAACACAGCAGCATCCAAACACAGCAGCATCCCAACACAGCAGCATCCCAACACAGCAGCATCCCAACACAGCAGCATCCCAACACAGCAGCATCCCAACACATCAGCATCCCAACACAACAGCATCACAACACAGCATCATCCCAACACAGCAGCATCCCAACACAGCAGCATCCCAACACAGCAGCATCACAACACGGCAGCATCCCAACACAGCAGCATCCCAACACAGAAGCATCCCAACACATCAGCATCCCAACACAACAGCATCCCCACACAGCAGCATCCCAACACAGCATAATTCCAACACAGCAGCATCCCAACACAGCAGCATCCCAACACAGCAGCATCCCAACACAGCATAATTCCAACACAGCAGCATCCCAACACAGCAGCATCCCAACACAGCAGAATTCCAACACAGCAGCATCCCAACACAGCAGCATCCCAACACAGCAGAATTTCAACACAGCAGCATCCCAACACAGCAGCATCCCAACACAGCAGCATCCCAACACAGCAGCATCCCAACACAGCAGCATCCCAACACAGCAGCATCCCAACACAGCAGCATCCCAACATAGCAACACTCCAACACAGCAGCATCCCAACACAGCAGCATCCCAACACAGCATAATTCCAACACAGCAGCATCCCAACACAGCAGCATCCCAACACAACAGTATCCCAACACAGCAGCATCCCAACAAAGCAGCATTCCAACACAGCAGCATCCCAACACAACAGCATCCCAACACAGCAGCATCCCAACACAGCAGCATCCCAACACAGCAGCATCCCAACACAGCAGCATTCCAACACAACAGCATCCCAACACAGCAGCATCCCAATACAGCAGCATCCCAACACAGCAGCATCCCAACACAGCAGCATCCCAACACAGCAGAATTCCAACACAGCAGCATCCCAACACAACAGCATCCCAACACAGCAGCATCCCAACACAGCAGCATCCCAACACAGCAGAATTCCAACACAGCAGCATCCCAACACAACATCATCCCAACACAGCAGCATCCCAACACAGCAGAATTCCAACACAGCAGCATCCCAACACAGCAGCATCCCAACACAGCAGAATTCCAACACAGCAGCATCCCAACACAACAGCATCCCAACACAGCAGCATCCCAACAAAGCATAATTCTAACACAGCAGCATCCCAACACAGCAGCATCCCAACACAGCAGAATTCCAACACAACAGCATCCCAACACAGCAGCATCCCAACACAACAGCATCCCAACACAGCAGCATCCCAACACAGCAGAATTCCAACACAACAGCATCCCAACACAACAGCATCCCAACACAGCAGCATCCCAACACAGCAGCATTCCAACACAGCAGCATCCCAACACAACAGCATCCCAACACAGCAGCATCCCAACACAGCAGAATTCCAACGCAGCATCATCCCAACACAGCAGCATTCCAACACAGCAGCATCGCAACACAGCAGCATCCCAACACAGCAGAATTCCAACACAGCAGCATCCCAACACAGCAGAATTCCAGCACAGCAGCATCCCAACACAACAGCATCCCAACACAGCAGCATCCCAACACAGCAGAATTCCAACACAGCAGCATCCCAACACAGCAGCATCCCAACACAGAAGAATTCCAACACAGCAGCATCCCAACACAACAGCATCCCAACACAGCAGCATCCCAACACAGCAGAATTCCAACACAGCAGCATCCCAACACAGCAGAATCCCAACACAGCAGAATTACAACACAGCAGCATCCCAACACAACAGCATCCCAACACAGCAGCATCCCAACACAGCAGAATTCCAACACAACAGCATCCCAACACAACAGCATCCCAACACAGCAGCATCCCAACACAGCAGCATTCCAACACAGCAGCATCCCAACACAACATCATCCCAACACAGCAGCATCCCAACACAGCAGAATTCCAACACAGCATCATTCCAACACAGCAGCATTCCAACACAGCAGCATCCCAACACAGCAGCATCCCAACACAGCAGAATTCCAACACAGCAGCATCCCAACACAGCAGAATTCCAACACAGCAGCATCCCAACACAACAGCATCCCAACACAGCAGCACCCCAACACAGCGGAATTCCAACACAGCAGCATCCCAACACAGCAGCATCCCAACACAGAATAATTCCAACACAGCAGCATCCCAACACAGCAGCATCCCAACACAGCAGCATCCCAACACAGCAAAATTCCAACACAGCAGCATCCCAACACAGCACAATTCCAACACAGCAGCATCCCAACACAGCAGCATCCCAACACAGCAGCATCCCAACACAACAGCATCCCAACACAGCAGCATCCCAGCACAGCAACATCCCAACACAGCAGCATCCCAACACAGCAGCATTCCAACACAGCAGCAGCCCAACACAGCAGCATCCCAACACAGCAGAATTCCAACACAACATCATCCCAACACAGCAGCATTCCAACACAGCAGCATCCCAACACAGCAGCATCCCAACACAGCAGCATTCCAACACAGCAGCATCCCAACACAACAGCATCCCAACACAGCAGCATCCCAACACAGCAGCATCCCAACACAGCAGCATCCCAACACAGCAGCATCCAAACACAGCAGAATTCCAGCACAGCATAATTCCAACACAGCAGCATCCCAACACAGCAGCATCCCAACACAGCATAATTCCAACACAGCAGCATCCCAACACAGCAGCATCCCAACACAACAGTATCCCAACACAGCAGCATCCCAACACAGCAGCATTCCAACACAGCAGCATCCCAACACAACAGCATCCCAACACAGCAGCATCCTAACACAGCAGCATCCCAACACAGCAGCATTCCAACACAGCAGCATCCCAACACAACAGCATCCCAACACAGCAGCATCCCAATACAGCAGCATCCCAACACAGCAGCATCCCAACACAGCAGCATCCCAACACAGCAGAATTCCAACACAGCAGCATCCCAACACAACAGCATCCCAACACAGCAGCATCCCAACACAGCAGCATCCCAACACAGCATAATTCCAACACAGCAGCATCCCAACACAGCAGCATCCCAACACAGCAGCATCCCAACACAGCATAATTCCAACACAGCAGCATCCCAACACAGCAGCATCCCAACACAGCAGAATTCCAACACAGCAGCATCCCAACACAACAGCATCCCAACACAGCAGCATCCCAACACAGCAGAATTCCAACACAGCAGCATCCCAACACAGCAGCATCCCAACACAGCAGAATTCCAACACAGGGGCATCCCAACACAGCAGCATCCCAACACAACGGCATCCCAACACAGCAGCATCCCAACACAGCAGAATTCCAACACAACATCATCCCAACACAACATCATCCCAACACAGCAGCATCCCAACACAGCAGCATTCCAACACAGCAGCATCCCAACACAACAGCATCCCAACACAGCAGCATCCCAACACAGCAGCATCCCAACACAGCAGAATTCCAACACAGCATCATCCCAACACAGCAGCATCCCAACACAGCAGCATCCCAACACATCAGCATCCCAACACAACAACATCCCAACACAGCAGCATCCCAACACAGCAGCATCCCAACACAGCAGCATCCCAACACAGCAGCATCCCAACACATCAGCATCCCAACACAGCAGCATCCCAACACAGCAGCATCCCAACACAGCAGCATCCCAACACATCAACATCCCAACACAACAGCATCCCAACACAGCAGCATCCCAACACAGCAGAATTCCAACACATCAGCATCCCAACACAGCAGCATCCCAACACAGCAGCATCCCAACACAGCAGCATCCCAACACCGCAGCATCCCAACACAGCAGAATTCCAACACAGCAGCATCCCAACACAGCAGAATTCCAACACAGCAGAATTCTAACACAGCAGCATCCCAACACAACAGCATCCCAACACAGCAGCATCCCAACACAGCAGCATCCCAACACAGCAGCATCCCAACACAGCAGAATCCCAACACAGCAGCATTCCAACACAGCAGCATTCCAACACAACAACATCCCAACACAGCAGCATCCCAACACAGCAGCATCCCAACACAGCAGCATCCCAACACAGCAGCATCCCAACACAGCATCATCCCAACACAGCATCATCCCAACACAGCAGCATCCCAACACAGCAGCATCCCAACACATCAGCATCCCAACACAGCAGCATCCCAACACAACAGCATCCCAACACAACATCATCCCAACACAGCATCATCCCAACACAGCAGCATCCCAACACAGCATTATCACAACACAGCAGCATCCCAACACAGCAGCATCCCAACACAGCAGCATCCCAACACAGCAGCATCCCAACACAGCAGCATCCCAACACAGCAGCATCCCAACACAGCATAATTCCAACACAGCAGCATCCCAACACATCGTCATCCCAACACAGCAGCATCCCAACACAGCAGAATTCCAACACAGCAGTATCCCAACACAGCAGAATTCCAACACAGCGGCATCCCAACACAACAACATCCCAACACAGCAGCATCCCAACACAGCAGAATTCCAACACAGCAGCATCCCAACACAGCAGCATCCCAACACAGCAGAATTCCAACACAGCAGCATCCCAACACAACAGCATCCCAACACAGCAGCATCCCAACACAGCAGAATTCCAACACAGCAGCATCCCAACACAGCATCATCCCAACACAGCAGCATCCCAACACAGCAGCATCCCAACACAGCAGAATTCTAACACAGCAGCATCCCAACACAACAGCATCCCAACACAGCAGCATCCCAACACATCAGCATTCCAACACAGCAGCATCCCAACACAACAGCATCCCAACACAGCAGCATCCCAACACAGCATAATTCCAACACAGCAGCATCCCAACACAGCAGAACTCCAACACAGCAGAATTCCAACACAGGAGCATCCTAACACAACAGCATCCCAACACAGCGGCATCCCAACACAGCAGCATCCCAACACAGCAGCATCCCAACACAACAACATCCCAACACAGCAGCATCCCAACACAGCAGAATTCCAACACAGCAGCATTCCAACACAGCAGCATCCCAACACAACATCATCCCAACACAGCAGCATCCCAACACAGCAGCATCCCAACACAGCAGCATCCCAACACAGCATCATCCCAACACAGCAGAATTCCAACACAGCAGAATTCCGACACAGCAGCATCCCAACACAGCAGAATTCCAACACAGCAGCATCCCAACACAACAGCATCCCAACACAGCAGCATCCCAACACAGCAGCATCCCAACACAGCAGCATCCCAACACAACAACATCCCAACACAGCAGCATCCCAACACAGCAGAATCCCAACACAGCAGCATCCGAACACAACAGCATCCCAACACAGCAGCATCCCAACACAGCAAAATTCCAACACAGCAGCATCCCAACACAGCAGCATTCCAACACAGCAGCATCCCAACACAACATCATCCCAACACAGCAGCATCCCAACACAGCAGCATCCCAACACATCCGCATCCCAACACAGCAGCATCACAACACAGCGGAATTCCAACACAGCAGCATCCCAACACAACAGCATCCCAACACAACAGCATCCCAACACAGCAGTATCCCAACACAGCAGCATCCCAACATAGCAGAATTCCAACACAGCAGCATCCCAACACAGCAGCACCCCAACCCAGCAGCATCCCAACACAGCAGCATCCCAACACAGCATAATTCCAACACAGCAGCATCCCAACACAACAGCATCCCAACACAGCAGCATCCCAACACAGCAGCATCTCAACACAGCAGAATTCCAACACAGCAGAATTCCAACACAGCAGCATCCCAACACAGCAGAATTCCAACACAGCAGCATCCCAACACAGCAGAATTCCAACACAGCAGAATTCCAACACAGCAGCATCCCAACACAACAGAATTCCAACACAGCAGCATCCCAACACAGCAGCATCCCAACACAGCAGCATCCCAACACAGCAGCATCCCAACACAGCATCATCCCAACACAGCAGAATTCCAACAAAACAGAATTCCAACACAGCAGCATCCCAACACAGCAGAATTCCAACACAACATAATTCCAACACAGCAGCATCCTAACACAACATCATCCCAACACAGCGGCATCCCAACACAGCAGCATCCCAACACAACAGCATCCCAACACAGCAGCATCCCAACACAGAAGAATTCCAACACAGCAGCATCCCAACACAGCAGAATTCCAACACAGCAGAATTCCAACACAGCAGCATCCCAACACAACAGCATCCCAACACAGCAGCATCCCAACACAGCAGCATCCCAACACAGCAGCATCACAACACAGCAGCATCCCAACACAGCAGAATCCCAACACAGCAGCATTCCAACACAACAGCATCCCAACACAGCAGCATCCCAACACAGCATAATTCCAACACAGCAGCATCCCAACACAACAGCATCCCAACACAGCAGCATCCCAACACAGCAGCATCCCAACACATCATCATCCCAACACAGCAGCATCCCAACACAGCAGCATCCCAACACAGCAGCATCCCAACACAGCAGCATCCCAACACAGCAGCATCCCAACACAGCAGCATCCCAACACGGCAGCATCCCAACACAGCAGCATCCCAACACAGAAACATAGCAGTGTTATGTGATGATTCACCCCATCTACGAGCGGCACTAGCCCTGCTCAGGACGGCGACCTGCACCGCTCCACTGGCTGGGTCCGTCAGCTCTGCACGCTCCCCTGCCTGGGTCCGTCAGCTCTGCACGCTCCACTGGCTGGGTCTGTCAGCTCTGCACGATCCACTGGTTGGGTCCGTCAGCTCTGCACGCTCCACTAGCTGGGTCTGTCAGCTCTGCACGATCTACTGGCTGGGTCCGTCAGCTCTGCCCGCTCCACTGGCTGGACCCGTCAGCTCTGCACGCTCCACTGGCTGGGTCCGTCAGCTCTGCACGCTCCACTGGCTGGGTCCGTCAGCTCTGCACGCTCCACCGGCTGGACCCGTCAGCTCTGCCCGCTCCACGGGCTGGGTCCGTCAGCTCTGCACGCTCCACTGGCTGGGTCCGTCAGCTCTGCCCGCTCCACTGGCTGGGTCCGTCATCTCTGCACGCTCCACTGGCTGGACCCGTCAGCTCTGCACGCTCCCCTGGCTGGACCCGTCAGCTCTGCACGCTCCACTGGCTGGGTCGGTCAGCTCTGCACGCTCCACTGGTTGGGTCCGTCAGCTCTGCCCGCTCCACTGGCTGGGTCCGTCAGCTCTGCACGCTCCACTGGCTGGGTCCGTCAGCTCTGCACGCTCTACTGGCTGGACCCGTCAGCTCTGCACGCTCCCCTGCCTGGACCCGTCAGCTGCAGCTATGCACCGCTCGTCTGCCTGGCTACTCACAGGCCACGCCCCCGGTACGGGGGGGGGGGGGGAGATGCGCACGTCCGGCTGGGCCCGACCCAGATCAGTACAGGCACTGAACCTATCTATAGACGGAGCACATGTCGGCCGTCCAGTAGGTCGGCCTGGAGGAGGAGCTGAGGCAGAGCACTCGGCCTCGGCTGGCACAATATCAACGCAAACAAAATCCAAGGTTTTAAGAAAGATGAAATGAGGATCAGAGTCTCTCCCACCTACCAACAGTTAGGGGATATTAGTAATTGAAAGGCGATTCTTTCCGTGCAACGCACATAGGCATTATGTATAACAAAAAAATGTGGGTACAATATGTCACAATGATGCATTTAAACATGTCCAGATAAAGTCAATCATAGTTTTACATTACGTTCCAAGATTATACTATGCAATGGATGCATGTGCACACGCTGCTAGCATGACATCTGCCATTCTGCAGAATTCGGACTCACAGCGTTCCATATTCCATGATTACTTCCTGGGGCGTTTTGTATACGCTCATTGTAAACAGCATCGCAAGCGAAACGGAAATAGCCCCGTTAGTCGGTCAGACCAGAGATAGTCCGGGTACAGAGAGGTGGCAGCGCTCTCTGGGTGGCAGAGAGGTGCACTGGCAGAGAAGCAGGGTAACTGGCAGAACCGAATAATATTGGCAGAAACAGAGCATATTGGCAGAAACGGAGCATATTGGCAGAAACAGATTATATTGGCAGAAATTATATTTGGCAGAAACAGAGCATATTGGCAGAAACAGAGCATATTGGCAGAAACAGAGCAAATTGGCGGAAGCAGAGCATACTGGCAGAGATAGACCATGCTGTCAGAAATACAGCATACTGGTATAACAGGAGAATACGGGCAAACCCAGAACATGAACATGCTAGACACATATAGCATACTGGCAGCAATGGAACACGATAGCAGACGCGAAGCATACTGGCGAAAACAGCACACTGGCGAAAACAGAGCACACTGGCGAAAACAGAGCATACTGGCAAAAACAGAGCATACTGGCGAAAACAGAGCACACTGGCGAAAACAGAGCATACTGGCGAAAACAGAGCATACTGGCGAAAACAGAGCACACTGGCGAAAACAGAGCACACTGGCGAAAACGGAGCGCACTGGCGAAAATAGAGCATACTGGCGAAAACAGAGCACACTGGCGAAAATAGAGCACACTGGCAAAAACAGAGCACACTGGCGAAAACAGAGCACACTGGCGAAAACGGAGCGCACTGGCGAAAACAGAGCACACTGGCGAAAATAGAGCACACTGGCGAAAACAGAGCACACTGGCGAACACAGAGCACATTGGCGAAAACAGAGCACACTGGCAAAAACAGAGCACACTGGCGAAAACAGCACACTGGCGAAAACAGAGCACACTGGCGAAAACAGAGCACACTGGCGAAAACAGAGCACACTGGCGAAAATAGAGCATATAGGTACTGGCGAAAACGGAGCATACATATTGGTAAAAACGGAGTTCACTGACAGAAGCAGAGCATACTGGTACGTGAGTTGGCGGGGGGGGGGGGAGGGAATCCAGTTGCGTATTCTCCCCCCCCCAAACAAAAAAGAGTTAAAATGTAGGTATGCACGTCCGACGACCGTTTGGGGGGGGGGGGCAAATCATGGTTTCAGGACCTTTCGGGCGGCCGTGGCCCCTTGCCCCTGGATCCGCCCCTGATTTCACTTGCTTAATTTTCAGGTTCCTCTTTCACATAAAAAGAGGTAAGGTGGTGAACCATGAATATTATATATCGACGAATCAAGACGAAATATCGAATACAAATGTCGACGTTACGCAGCGGGCAATTCAATTTTGTATTGGTTTTCAATCGAAAAAATACCGCTTTGACAACTACAAACATACACCCGCACAGCCGCGCGCTTATGCAAGGACTGCACATTGCATATCAAGGGCGGATCCAGCCGGCCGTTTTTTTTTTTTTGGGGGGGGGGGGCAAACCGTTTTTAGCGGACATTACCTACCCCAATTTTGAATTTCTTCCCGGATTTTGGCCACTTTATTTTGCAACCACACGATTTATAATGATGTCTTTATTTGGATATTTTTTTGTGTTTTTCGCTTTTCGACCCTTTGGGATATCGAAAAGGGGTACGGGTTTGCCTGATAAAACCCAGAAACATAGGCGGTGGGCCTAGTAGAGAATAAGAAGCTAAACATGCTATTCACTCAATTCACCGTTACAACGAACCGAAGACGATGGCGATGTCAGCTTACAGTTTGTATTGCTCCGACATTGCCTTACAATGAGCAAAACTATGTCAATTGTCAGCTGTACCCAGGGGCGACGCCGATAATTTTTGAGTGGAGGGGTCGGCTGAAATGACGAAAAAAATATACCCCATTTTTGTATTGATGTAGTTTTAAGCCTTTGCAGCATTTTGAATGTGGATTTTCATGTTATAGTAGGTACTTGTTATTTAGCGCCGCGAAGCGGCGCGAAATTTGTACGGGTTTGCCTGATAAAACCCAGAAACATAGGCGGTGGGCCTAGTAGAGAATAAGAAGCTAAACATGCTATTCACTCAATTCACCGTTACAACGAACCGAAGACGATGGCGATGGCTCGTTATGACGTTGGCCACTAATGTGACGCCGCGGAGCGGCGTGAAAATTTTAGTTTTAGGTTATGGAAAACGAAATTTTAATATTGTAACCAGACCGTGAGTGGAGCCATGGCCTCAGGTAACCCCTATTACTGGTTGCACATCTCGGTATGATGAAAACTATTGAAATTCAAGTAGTTTTTCATATATATATATATATATTCTTCGGATAGTAAATCACGATGACCGGTGGCAGTCAGCGCTCAAAAGTACATATGATAATGATAACTGTATACATACACCGAATGTATGTACCGAACTGTAACAAACAACTATGTATGTACCGAACTGTAACAAACAACTGGTAACAGTGCAAATGGTTTGAAAGCAGCAAGAGGCAGAATTACTTTTCCGCACATAAATGGTCCCTGCGAATCTGGAGGAGCCTGGGGCAAGATGGCTTGGGGAGATGGTCCAGGCCTGGTCTTCGGTCCAGCAAGTTGGGCACCGCTGGAGCAGCTTCCGGGTGCCGATGTCCGCGTCTTTGCGGTCGCGTCGCCTTTTTTCGGAACTGGGCAGACTAGCTAAAAACGTATCCTACTTGCAAGTTAATATTTTATGAAGGGATTGGGCCCTGGGCTAGCAATTAGGTACCGCCAAGGAGAGACTCTGCCAGACACTTAATTAATTCATTTTCCATTTTTTTCCAAATTTGTATAAGCAATTGCGTATTTTGTGTCATGCCGTCATGTGTCATGCCGAAATTTTCAAGTTTTTCATTGTGGATAGCTGGATTCGAACTGCTCCCAAGACAACTTTTACAACTGTACGTCCGACCGTTTTTTTTTGGGGGGGGGCGGCAAATCATAGTTTCAGGACCTTTGGGGGAGGAATGGCCCTTTTGCCCCTCCTAGATCCGCCCCTGTTGCACATTAACATTGGACATACCTATTCATGACTGCCTGTGAGGTCTGAACTCAAAATCACGCGACGTAAAACAAAACATCGCGGTTTATGCCGGTCTTCTGCTATAGCAACTGCGCTGCCGTAAACAGATTTCACAATGAAGATACAAAATAAGGGAAAGTTTATCAAGGAAGGAAAGGAAATATCAGCCAATAACTTGCAAACGGTAAATCGCACAGACATTCAAATGGTACCCATCGCTTCGGTGCATCATGGCGGGTACAGTGGTGAATTATAATCAAAGGGATCGGTCCAGGCGCACAACCAGAAAACACATTTCGGGAAGGGGAGGATACGGCTGTTGGGGTCGTCATCTCCAGTCCAAAAGGGGCCTCATCTCCGATCCAAAGGGGTGCCGCCGGCACTCACGACTCGAGAGGCGACACCTGCACTCGCAGCCCCCCCCCCCCCACACCCCCTGCGAGGCATGCAGGGGCGCCCACTGCTCAGTCACGACTCACAACGCATTATGCCGCCCTCGGAAGGTATCTCGTCGCCCTCGGAAGTATGGGTGGATCTTTTCAGATAAAAGTTAGTGGGGAAAACTATCACATTGCCTGGTTGCTTTGCATGTTTGAAGTGAAAATGGTCATTTTAACGCCAGGGACCGTTCAAATCTAACAAAAGTTGGTGGGGCAAAGCGGGAAGTTGCTGGGGCCCCACCGTCAGTTGCTGGGGCCCCACTGAATAGGAAACTCCACCCGCCCTCGCAAAACATCTTGCCGACCTCAACAAGGCATCATGCCGTCCTTGGAAGGCATCATGTCGCCCTCTTCGGAAGACATATTGCCGCCCTCGGAAAGCATTTTGCCGCCCTCAGAACGCATTATACCGCCCTCAGAACGCATTATACCGCCCTTGGAAGGCATCATGCCGCCCTCGGAAGGCATTTTGCCGCCATCAGACGACGTCTTACCGCCCTCGGAAGGCATTCTGCCGCCCTTAGAGCGTATTATGCCGCCCTTAGAAGGCACCGTGTCGCCCTCGGAAGACACCTTGCCGCCCTCGGAAGAATCTTATCGCCATCGCAACTGTAATAAAGGGGCGCCACATTTTGGAAGAGGGGCGCCCATGAGCTTGGGCCAGTGGCGTGCTCATAAATTCACGAAGGAACAGGTCATTGCCTTGAGGGGCGCCACCCAATCGACAGGGGCGCCACCAATATTGGTGAACATTTTGCAGGGGGGGGGGGGGCCTCTCCTTCCTCGCGTGCTCGTCGTACTTTTAACATTTTGTGAGCGCCATCACTAGCCGGAGGGGCGCCGCCACTAGCCGGAGGGGCGCCGTCACTCGCTGGAGGGGCGTGGTCACTGGCCGGAGGGGTGCCTCACTGGCCGGAGGGGCGCCGTCACTCGCCGGAGGGGAGTGGTCACTGGCCAAAGGGGCGCCGTCACCAGCCGGAAGGGCGCCGTCACTGGCCGGAGGGGCACCATCACTATCCGGATGGGCGCCATCACTATCCGGAGGAGCGCCGTCACTGACAGGGGGGGGGGGGACCGTCACTGGCCGGAGAGGGCAGTCACTAGTTAGAGGGCGCCGTCACTCGCAGGAGGGGCGCCGTCACTATCCGGAGGGGCGCCGTCACCCGCCGGAGGGGCGCCGTCACTGGCCGGAGGGACGCCTTCACTGGCTGGAGGGGGCGCCGTCACTGGTCGGAGGGGCGCCGTCACTGGCCGGAGGGGCGCTGTCACGGGCCGAAGAGGGGCGCCCTCACTGGCCGATGGAGGGTCCTCACTGACCGGAGTGGCGCCGTCACTGGCCGGAGGGGCCCCGTCACTAATCGCCAGCTTTGCATGGGCGCCTCGGGTCCAAAGGACCAGGTCATGGCCTGAATGACCGTATACTCGGTACGCCACTGGCTTGGGCCCTCACTGACATAGGGGCGCACACATACTGGCGGGGTATTTTTGGGGGCTTTTTGAATTTTTCCTTGTTTTTTTTTGTTTGCGTTTTTTTTTTGTAAAGGGGCGCGCGCCTCCGGCGCCCTCTCAAAACCCAGAACAGGCCCACTTTTTGAGGGGGCGCCTTCGGCGCCCGCTCAAAAGTGTGTGTGTGTGTGTGTGTGTGGGGGGGTCCGGGGCACCCGGACCTCCCGGTAGCGACGCCCCTGATCACACTGACATATAACCAGATGCATACTCATGTAACACCGATTTGTAGCAGAGGCTAGGCTGTAGCAGAGGCTAATGAAGTGTGAACCCAGTTAACCATTACAAAAATCGCATTACGTCACTGTGATATGGGGACTAAAAACTACCATTGACGAATGCGACGTCATTCTGCAGTAGAGACACGATACAACATATATAGGTTCATGGTCACACCGTGCTGCTGACTCCAACACTGTCACACCGTCACACCGTCACACCATTGGCAGTCACTGCTGACTCCAACACAGTCACTGTCACACCATCAACAGTCCCTGCTGACTCCAACACAGTCACTGTCACACCATCAACAGTCACTGCTGACTCCAACACAGTCACTGTCACACCATCAGCAGTAACTGCTGACTCCAACACAGTCACCGTCACACCATCAGCAATCACTGCTGACTCAAACACAGTCACTGCCACACCATCAGCAGTCACTGCTGACTCCAACACAGTCACTGTCACACCATCAGCAGTCACTGCTGACTCCAACACAGTCACTGTCACACCATCACACCATCAGCAGTCACTGCTGACTCCAACACAGTCACCGTCACACCATCAGCAATCACTGCTGACTCAAACACCGTCACTGTCACACCATCAGCAGTCACTGCTGACTCCAACACAGTCACTGTCACACCATAAACACAGCACTGCTGACTCCAACACAGTCACCGTCACACGATCAGCAGTCACTGCTGACTCCAACACAGTCACTGTCACACCATCACACCATCAGCAGTCACTGCTGACTCCAACACAGCCACACCATCACACCATCAGCAGTCACTGCTGAAACCAACACTGTCACTGTCACACCATCACACCATCAGCGGTCACTGCTGACTCCAACACAGTCACTGTCACACCATCAGCAGTCACTGCTGACTCCAACACAGTCACTGTCACACCAGCACACCATCAGCAGTCACTGCTGACTCCAACACAGTCACTGTCACACCATCACACCATCAGCAGTCACTGCTGACTCCAACACAGTCACTGTCACACCAGCACACCATCAGCAGTCACTGCTGACTCCAACACAGTCACTGTCACACCAGCAAACCATCAGCAGTCACTGCTGACTCCAACACAGTCACTGTCACACCATCACACCATCAGCAGTCACTGCTGACTCCAACACAGTCACTGTCACACCAGCACACCATCAGCAGTCACTGCTGACTCCAACACAGTCACTGTCACACCATCACACCATCAGCAGTCACTGCTGACTCCAACACAGTCACACCAACACACCATCAGCAGACACTGCTGATACCAACACAGTCACTGTCACACCATCACACCATCAGCAGTCACTGCTGACTCCAACACAGTCACCGTCACACCAGCAAACCATCAGCAGTCACTGCTGACTCCAACACAGTCACTGTCACACCATAAACACAGCACTGCTGACTCCAACACAGTCACCGTCACACCATCAGCAGTCACTGCTGACTCCAATACAGTCACTGTCACACCATCACACCATCAACAGTCACTGCTGACTCCAACACAGTCACTGTCACACCATCAGCAGTCACTGCTGACTCCAACACAGTCACCGTCACACCATCACACCATCAGCAGTCACTGCTGACTCCAACACAGTCACACCAACACACCATCAGCAGTCACTGCTGACTCCAACACAGTCACCGTCACACCAGCACACCATCAGCAGTCACTGCTGACTCCAACACAGTCACTGTCACACCATCACACCATCAGCAGTCACTGCTGACTCAAACACAGTCACCGTCACACCATCACACCATCAGCAGTCACTGCTGACTCCACCACAGTCACTGTCACACCATCACACCATCAGCAGTCACTGCTGACTCCAACACAGTCACTGTCACACCAGCACACCATCAGCAGTCACTGCTGACTCCAACACAGTCACTGTCACACCATCACACCATCAGCAGTCACTGCTGACTCCAACACAGTCACTGTCACACCATCACACCATCAGCAGTCACTGCTGACTCCAACACAGTCACTGTCACACCATCACACCATCAGCAGTCACTGCTGACTCCAACACAGTCACACCAACACACCATCAGCAGTCACTGCTGATACCAACACAGTCACTGTCACACCATCACACCATCAGCAGTCACTGCTGACTCCAACACAGTGACTGTTACACCATCAGCAGTCACTGCTGACTCCAACACAGTCACTGTCACACCAACACACCATCAGCAGTCACTGCTGACTCCAACACAGTCACTGTCACACCATCACACCATCAGCAGTCACTGCTGACTCCAACACAGTCACTGTCACACCAGCACACCATCAGCAGTCACTGCTGACTCCAACACAGTCACTGTCACACCATCACACCATCAGCAGTCACTGCTGACTCCAACACAGTCACTGTCACACCAGCAACCATCAGCAGTCACTGCTGACTCCAACACAGTCACTGTCACACCAGCACACCATCAGCAGTCACTGCTGACTCCAACACAGTCACTGTCACACCATCACACCATCAGCAGTCACTGCTGACTCCAACACAGTCACTGTCACACCAGCACACCATCAGCAGTCACTGCTGACTCCAACACAGTCACTGTCACACCAACACCCATCAGCAGTCACTGCTGACTCCAACACAGTCACCGTCACACCATCAGCGGTCACTGCTGACTTCAACACAGCCACTGTCACACCATCAGCAGTCACTGCTGAATCCAACACAGTCACTGTCACGCCATCAGTAGTCACTGCTGACTCCAACACAGTCACTGTCACGCCATCAGCAGTAACTGCTGACTCCAACACAGTCACCGTCACACCATCAGCAATCACTGCTGACTCAAACACAGTCACTGCCACACCATCAGCAGTCACTGCTGACTCCAACACAGTCACTGTCACACCATCAGCAGTCACTGCTGACTCCAACACAGTCACTGTCACACCATCACACCATCAGCAGTCACTGCTGACTCCAACACAGTCACCGTCACACCATCAGCAATCACTGCTGACTCAAACACCGTCACTGTCACACCATCAGCAGTCACTGCTGACTCCAACACAGTCACTGTCACACCATAAACACAGCACTGCTGACTCCAACACAGTCACCGTCACACGATCAGCAGTCACTGCTGACTCCAACACAGTCACTGTCACACCATCACACCATCAGCAGTCACTGCTGACTCCAACACAGCCACACCATCACACCATCAGCAGTCACTGCTGAAACCAACACTGTCACTGTCACACCATCACACCATCAGCGGTCACTGCTGACTCCAACACAGTCACTGTCACACCATCAGCAGTCACTGCTGACTCCAACACAGTCACTGTCACACCAGCACACCATCAGCAGTCACTGCTGACTCCAACACAGTCACTGTCACACCATCACACCATCAGCAGTCACTGCTGACTCCAACACAGTCACTGTCACACCAGCACACCATCAGCAGTCACTGCTGACTCCAACACAGTCACTGTCACACCAGCAAACCATCAGCAGTCACTGCTGACTCCAACACAGTCACTGTCACACCATCACACCATCAGCAGTCACTGCTGACTCCAACACAGTCACTGTCACACCAGCACACCATCAGCAGTCACTGCTGACTCCAACACAGTCACTGTCACACCATCACACCATCAGCAGTCACTGCTGACTCCAACACAGTCACACCAACACACCATCAGCAGACACTGCTGATACCAACACAGTCACTGTCACACCATCACACCATCAGCAGTCACTGCTGACTCCAACACAGTCACCGTCACACCAGCAAACCATCAGCAGTCACTGCTGACTCCAACACAGTCACTGTCACACCATAAACACAGCACTGCTGACTCCAACACAGTCACCGTCACACCATCAGCAGTCACTGCTGACTCCAATACAGTCACTGTCACACCATCACACCATCAACAGTCACTGCTGACTCCAACACAGTCACTGTCACACCATCAGCAGTCACTGCTGACTCCAACACAGTCACCGTCACACCATCACACCATCAGCAGTCACTGCTGACTCCAACACAGTCACACCAACACACCATCAGCAGTCACTGCTGACTCCAACACAGTCACCGTCACACCAGCACACCATCAGCAGTCACTGCTGACTCCAACACAGTCACTGTCACACCATCACACCATCAGCAGTCACTGCTGACTCAAACACAGTCACCGTCACACCATCACACCATCAGCAGTCACTGCTGACTCCACCACAGTCACTGTCACACCATCACACCATCAGCAGTCACTGCTGACTCCAACACAGTCACTGTCACACCAGCACACCATCAGCAGTCACTGCTGACTCCAACACAGTCACTGTCACACCATCACACCATCAGCAGTCACTGCTGACTCCAACACAGTCACTGTCACACCATCACACCATCAGCAGTCACTGCTGACTCCAACACAGTCACTGTCACACCATCACACCATCAGCAGTCACTGCTGACTCCAACACAGTCACACCAACACACCATCAGCAGTCACTGCTGATACCAACACAGTCACTGTCACACCATCACACCATCAGCAGTCACTGCTGACTCCAACACAGTGACTGTTACACCATCAGCAGTCACTGCTGACTCCAACACAGTCACTGTCACACCAACACACCATCAGCAGTCACTGCTGACTCCAACACAGTCACTGTCACACCATCACACCATCAGCAGTCACTGCTGACTCCAACACAGTCACTGTCACACCAGCACACCATCAGCAGTCACTGCTGACTCCAACACAGTCACTGTCACACCATCACACCATCAGCAGTCACTGCTGACTCCAACACAGTCACTGTCACACCAGCAACCATCAGCAGTCACTGCTGACTCCAACACAGTCACTGTCACACCAGCACACCATCAGCAGTCACTGCTGACTCCAACACAGTCACTGTCACACCATCACACCATCAGCAGTCACTGCTGACTCCAACACAGTCACTGTCACACCAGCACACCATCAGCAGTCACTGCTGACTCCAACACAGTCACTGTCACACCAACACCCATCAGCAGTCACTGCTGACTCCAACACAGTCACCGTCACACCATCAGCGGTCACTGCTGACTTCAACACAGCCACTGTCACACCATCAGCAGTCACTGCTGAATCCAACACAGTCACTGTCACGCCATCAGTAGTCACTGCTGACTCCAACACAGTGACTGTCACGCCATCAGCAGTCACTGCTGACTCCAACACAGTCACCATCACACCATCAGCAGTCACTGCTGACTCCAACACAGTCACTGTCACACCATCAGCAGTCACTGCTGACTCCAACACAGTCACTGTCACACTGTCACACCATCAGCAGACACTGCTGACTCCAACACAGTCACTGTCACACCATCACACCATCAGCAGTCACTGCTGACTCCAACACTGTCACTGTCACACCAACAAACCATCAGCAGTCACTGCTGACTCCAACACAGTCACCGTCACACCATCAGCGGTCACTGCTGACTTCAACACAGCCACTGTCACACCATCAGCAGTCACTGCTGAATCCAACACAGTCACTGTCACGCCATCAGCAGTCACTGCTGACTCCAACACAGTGACTGTCACACCATCAGCAGTCACTGCTGACTCAAACACAGTCACCATCACACCATCAGCAGTCACTGCTGACTCCAACACAGTCCCTGTCACACCATCAGCAGTCACTGCTGACTCCAACACAGTCACTGTCACACCATCAGCAGTCACTGCTGACTCCAACACAGTCACTGTCACACTGTCACACCATCAGCAGACACTGCTGACTCCAACACTGTCACACCATCACACCATCAGCAGTCACTGCTGATACCAACACAGTCACTGTCACACCATCAGCAGTCACTGCTGACTCCAACACAGTTACTGTCACACCAGCACACCATCAGCAGACACTGCTGACTCCAACACAGTCACTGTCACACCATCACACCATCAGCAGTCACTGCTGACTCCAACACAGCAACTGTCACACCAGCAAACCATCAGCAGTCACTGCTGACTCCAACACCGTCACTGTCACACCAGCACACCATCAGCAGTCACTGCTGACTCCACCACAGTCACTGTCACACCATCACACCATCAGCAGTCACTGCTGACTCCAACACAGTCACTGTCACACCATCACACCATCAGCAGTCACTGCTGACTCCAACACTGTCACTGTCACACCAACACACCATCAGCAGTCACTGCTGACTCCAACACAGTCACTGTCACACCATCACACCATCAGCAGTCACTGCTGACTCCAACACTGTCACTGTCACACCAACACACCATCAGCAGTCACTGCTGACTCCAACACAGTCACTGTCACACCATCAGCAGTCACTGCTGATACCAACACAGTCACTGTCACACCATCACACCATCAGCAGTCACTGCTGACTCAAACACAGTCACTGTCACACCATCAGCAGGCACTGCTGACTCCAACAAAGTCACTGTCACACCATCACACCATCAGCAGTCACTGCTGACTCAAACACAGTCACTGTCACACCATCAGCAGGCACTGCTGATACCAACACAGTCACTGTCACACCAGCACACCATCAGCAGTCACTGCTGACTCCAACACAGTCACTGTCACACCATCAGCAGTCACTGCTGACTCCAACACAGTCACTGTCACACCATCAGCAGTCACTGCTGACTCCAACACAGTCACACCAACACACCATCAGCAGTCACTGCTGATACCAACACAGTCACTGTCACACCATCACACCATCAGCAGTCACTGCTGACTCCAACACAGTCACTGTCACACCATCACACCATCAGCAGTCACTGCTGACTCCAACACTGTCACTGTCACACCAACACACCATCAGCAGTCACTGCTGACTCCAACACAGTCACTGTCACACCATCAGCAGTCACTGCTGATACCAACACAGTCACTGTCACACCAGCACACCATCAGCAGTCACTGCTGACTCCAACACAGTCACTGTCACACTATCACACCATCAGCAGTCACTGCTGACTCCACCACAGTCACTGTCACACCAGCACACCATCAGCAGTCACTGCTGACTCCACCACAGTCACTGTCACACCATCACACCATCAGCAGTCACTGCTGACTCCAACACAGTCACACCAACACACCATCAGCAGTCACTGCTGATACCAACACAGTCACTGTCACACCATCACACCATCAGCAGTCACTGCTGACTCCAACACAGTCACCGTCACACCATCACACCATCAGCAGTCACTGCTGACTCCAACACAGTCACTGTCACACCATCAGCAGTCACTGCTGACTCCAACACACTCACACCAACACACCATCAGCAGTCACTGCTGATACCAACACTGTCACTGTCACACCATCACACCATCAGCAGTAACATCTGACTCCAACACAGTCACCGTCACACCATCATCAGTTACTGCTGACTCCAACACAGTCACTGTCACACTGCCATATCATCAGCAGTCACTGCTGACTTAAACACAGTCACTGTCACACCATCACACCATCAGCAGTCAATGCTGACTCCAACACAGTCACTGTCACACCAGCACACCATCAGCAGTCACTGCTGACTCCAACAGGCACTGTTACACCATCACCAGTCACTGCTGACTCCAACACAGTCACCGTCACACCATCAGCAGTTACTGCTGACTCCAACACAGTCACTGTCACACCATCACACCATCAGCAGTCACTGCTGACTCCAACACTGTCACTGTCACACCAACACACCATCAGCAGTCACTGCTGACTCCAACACAGTCACTGTCACACCATCAGCAGTCACTGCTGATACCAACACAGTCACTGTCACACCAGCACACCATCAGCAGTCACTGCTGACTCTAACACAGTCACTGTCACACCATCACACCATCAGCAGTCACTGCTGACTCCACCACAGTCACTGTCACACCAGCACACCATCAACAGTCACTGCTGACTCCACCACAGTCACTGTCACACCATCACACCATCAGCAGACACTGCTGACTCCAACACAGTCACTGTCACACCATCACACCATCAGCAGTCACTGCTGACTCCAACACAGTCACTGTCACACCAGCACACCATCAGCAGTCACTGCTGACTCCAACACAGTCACTGTCACACCAGCACACCATCAGCAGTCACTGCTGACTCCAACACAGTCACTGTCACACCAGTAAATCATCAGCAGTCACTGCTGACTCCACCACAGTCACTGTCACACCATCACACCATCAGCAGTCACTGCTGACTCCAACACAGTCACACCAACACACCATCAGCAGTCACTGCTGATACCAACACAGTCACTGTCACACCATCACACCATCAGCAGTCACTGCTGACTCCAACACAGTCACTGTCACACCATCAGCAGGCACTGCTGATACCAACACAGTCACTGTCACACCAGCACACCATCAGCAGTCACTGCTGATTCCAACACAGTCACTGTCACACCAGCACACCATCAGCAGTCACTGCTGACTCCAACACAGTCACTGTCACACCATCAGCAGTCACTGCTGACTCCAACACAGTCACTGTCACACCATCAGCAGGCACTGCTGATACCAACACAGTCACTGTCACACCATCACACCATCAGCAGTCACTGCTGACTCCAACACAGTCACTGTCACACCATCAGCAGGCACTGCTGATACCAACACAGTCACTGTCACACCAGCACACCATCAGCAGTCACTGCTGACTCCAACACAGTCACTGTCATACCATCAACAGTCACTTCTGACTCCAACACAGTCACTGTCACACCATCAGCAGTCACTGCTGACTCCAACACAGTCACCGTCACACCATCACACCATCAGCAGTCACTGCTGACTCCAACACAGTCACTGTCACACCATCAGCAGTCACTGCTGACTCCAACACAGTCACACCAACACACCATCAGCAGTCACTGCTGATACCAACACTGTCACTGTCACACCAGCACACCATCAGCAGTCACTGCTGACTCCAACACAGTCACCGTCACACCATCACACCATCAGCAGTCACTGCTGACTCCAACACAGTCACACCAACACACCATCAGCAGTCACTGCTGATACCAACACAGTCCCTGTCACACCATCACACCATCAGCAGTCACTGCTGACTCCAACACAGTCACACCAACACACCATCAGCAGTCACTGCTGATACCAACACTGTCACACCATCACACCATCAGCAGTCACTGCTGATACCAACACAGTCACTGTCACACCATCACACCATCAGCAGTCACTGCTGACTCCAACACAGTCACACCAACACACCATCAGCAGTCACTGCTGATACCAACACTGTCACTGTCACACCATCACACCATCAGCAGCAACATCTGACTCCAACACAGTCACCGTCACACCATCATCAGTTACTGCTGACTCCAACACAGTCACTGTCACACTGCCATATCATCAGCAGTCACTGCTGACTTAAACACAGTCACTGTCACACCATCACACCATCAGCAGTCAATGCTGACTCCAACACAGTCACTGTCACACCAGCACACCATCAGCAGTCACTGCTGACTCCAACAGGCACTGTTACACCATCATCAGTCACTGCTGACTCCAACACAGTCACCGTCACACCATCAGCAGTTACTGCTGACTCCAACACAGTCACTGTCACCCCAGCACACCATCAGCAGTAACTGCTGACTCCAACACAGCCACTGTCACACCATCAGCAGTCACTGCTGACTCCAGCACAATCACTGTCACACCAGCACACCATCAGCAGTCACTGCTGACTCCAACACAGCCACTGTCACACCATCAGCAGTCACTGATGACTCCAACACAGTTACTGTCACACCAGCACACCATCAGCAGTCACTGCTGACTCCAACACGGTCACTGTCACACCATCATCATTTACTTCTGACTCCAACACCGTCACCCCAGCACACCATCAGCAGTCACTGCTGACTCCAATACAGTCACTGTCACACCATCACACCATCAGCAGTCACTGCTGACTCCAACACAGTCACTGTCACACCAACACACCATCAGCAGTCACTGCTGACTCCAACACAGTCACTGTCACACTGTCACACCATCAGCAGTCACTGCTGGCTCCAACACAGTCACTGTCACACCATCAGCAGTCACTGCTGACTCCACCACAGTCACTGTCACACCATCAGCAGTCACTGCTGACTCCAACACAGTCACTGTCACACTGTCACACCATCAACAGTCACTTCTGACTCCAACACAGCACTGTCACACCATCAGCAGTCACTGCTGACTCCAACACAGTCACTGTCACACTGTCACACCATCAGCAGTCACTGCTGGCTCCAACACAGTCACTGTCACACCATCAGCAGTCACTGCTGACTCCAACACAGTCACTGTCACACCATCACACCATCAGCAGTCACTGCTGACTCCAACAAAGTCACACCAACACACCATCGGCAGTCACTGCTGACTCCAACACTGTCACTGTCACACCAACACACCATCAGCAGTCACTGCTGACTCCAACACAGCAACTGTCACACCAGCAAACCATCAGCAGTCACTGCTGACTCCAACACCGTCACTGTCACACCAGTAAATCATCAGCAGTCACTGCTGACTCCAACACTGTCACTGTCACAACAACACACCATCAGCAGTCACTGCTGACTCCAACACAGCCACTGTCACACCAGCAAACCATCATCAGTCACTGCTGACTCCAACACAGTCATTGTCACACCAGCAACCCATCAGCAGTTACTGTTGACTCCAACACAGTCACCGTCATACCAACACACCATCAACAGTCACTGCTGACTCCAACACAGCCACCGTCACACCAGCAAACCATCAGCAGTCACTGCTGACTCCAACACCGTCACTGTCACACCAGCAAACCATCAGCAGTCACTGCTGACTCCAACACAGCCACCGTCACACCATCACACCATCAGCAGTCACTGCTGACTCCAACACAGTCACTGTCACACCATCAGCAGGCACTGCTGACTCCAACACAGTCACTGTCCCACCATCAGCAGTCACTGCTGACACTCCAACCCAGCCTCTGTCACGCCAGCAAACCATCAGCAGTCACTGCTAACTCCAACACAGTCACCGTCACACCAGCAGCAGTCACTGCTGCTGACTACAACACGGCCACTGTCACACCAGCAAACCATCAGCAGTCACTGCTGACTCCAACACTGTCACTGTCACACCAACACACCATCAGCAGTCACTGTTGACTCCAACACAGTCACCGTCAGGCACGTAGCCAGGATTTCGTCCAGGGGGGGGGGGGGGCGGCGCCTCGAAAGAGCCCCTTCCCGAGCGTTGAAAGGGCCCCTTCCCAAGCGTTGAAAGGCCCCCCCCCCCCCCCCAAAAAAAAAACGCATGAAAAGGCACGTTACAAGGCTGGAAAATGCAGTATGGCAGGTATGGCATGGGCCATACCAACGTTTAGGAGCTGGAGTTAGCAAACTGCCACATCAACTTTGGAACCAGCGACACGAATTTGGAATCAGCTATACCAACTTTGAATATTTTTGTTAAGCTCAAGACCTGGAACTCTTAAACAATTTGCGCCGCGGAGCGGCGCGAAAATTTTGAGTATTATGCCCTGGGTTGCTTTCTCATCAATGCGTCGCATTGCGTATGGTGCGGACCTCTAAAATTGCTATATTGTGCGTTTAAAAGTGCGGGAAAAAAGTGCTAAAGTTAACTATTTTGCCCAATAATATAGGAAAGTAGCAACATAACACATAAATGCGCCGAGAAACTGACCGATTTTTTCCTAACCCGCATATAAATGAATTTGTAGTTAAATTGCGCCGCGCAGCGGCGCGAAAATTTTGAGTTTTATTCCCTGTACAACTGTATTCTTACTGTTGAAAGGCCCAAGGTCCCTTCAGATCGTCTAGGGGCCCTTCTGACCTTTTCTACGCTCTTCCGACCTGTTCAGGGACTCATCTGGGATCCGCGAAGCGAAAGACATGATGTGGAGTGGGTGATATATATAATACAAAGAGGGCTTACTCTACAGGAAAAAATAAAATCGGATCTTTCGGGTATATTGTAGCACCCTGACGAAGGGTGTTACAATATACCCGAAAGCTCCGCTTTTAATATTTTTTTATTGTGGAGTAAGTCCTCTTTGTATTTAATCTTCATCTGGGATCTCTACGTGCTTTGACCCTTCCGGTCTCACCAGAGACTCCTCTGACCTTCCCAGAAGCCCCTCTTGTGTCAAGGGGCCCATTCGGCCTGTTCAGAGGTCCTTCCGACCTGACCAGGGACTGCACTGGCTGCTTTGTCGCCCTGCCGACATGCTCAGGGGGAAAGGGCGGCGGATTGCGGGGCGCAGGGTACCTAACCCCCCCTCAATTGCAAATCCTGGGGAGGGGAAGGGTCATGTTGCCCCCAGATTGAGCAGGCTAAAATATGTGGGGGGGGGGGGGGGGCAAAACTACCCTTTGCCCCCCAGGATTTTCGACTGGGGGGAATTTTGGGTACCCTGCCCCCGTAATCCGCCGCCCCTGCTCAGGGGCCCCTCCGACCTTCCCAGGGGCCCCTCCAGTCTGGCTAGGAACTCATCCGACATGTTCAAGAGGCCTTCCGACCGGCCCGGGGACCCTTTCGGTCTAGCCAGGGGCCCCTCTGACTTGCCCAGGAGCCCCTCCGTGCTGGCCAGGGGCCACTTCGGCATGTTCAGGGGCCCTTCTTACCTGCCCAGGGGTCCTTTCGGTCTGGTCAGGGGCCCCTCCGATCTGCGCAGGGGCCCTTTTAACTTTCCAGAAGCCCTCTGGTCTCTCCAGGGCCCTTTAACCTTCTAAGGAGCCCTTCCGACCTAGCACGGGACTGCGCTGGCTGCTTTGTCGCCTTGTGACATGCTCCGAGGGCCCTCCGACATGCCCTGGGGCCCCTCCATACTGGCTAGGGGCTCATTCGCGGCATGTTCAGGGGCCCTTCTGACCCCCCTAGAGGCCCTTTCGGTCTGGTCAGGGCCCCTCTGACCTGCACAGGGGCCCTCTTAACTGCCCAGGGGCCCTCTGGTCTGTACAGGGCCCCTCCAACCTGCTCAGGGGCCCTTATGACCTGGAAAAGGACTGCTCTGGCCGCTTTGTCGCCCTGTCGACATGCTCAGGGGCCTCACAACCTGCCCAGGGGCCCCTCTGTGCTGGCTAGGGGCCCATTCGACGTGTTCAGGGGGCCCATTCGACTTGCTCAGGGGGCCCTCTGACCCGCTCAGGGGCCCTTTCGGTCTGGCCAGGGGCCCCTCTGACATGCACAGAGCTCTTTTGAACGTCTAAGGGGCCCTCTGGTCTTTCAGAGAGGGTC